>JAIUND010003405.1:0-16045 GCA_034699125.1 Gisinianus flammeolus
TAGTTGACCTCGAAACTGACCTCAAAGTTGATGAAAAATCGGGTTTTTGGTGATTTTCGGGGCAAAATGTCCAAACAGGCCCATTCAGAAAAATGACCTCCACTACTGAAATCAGCGCAAAAAACTGAGTCTAGTAGGATATATTTCGTCGCAAAACTCGAGGGGCACCCCGTGGGTGTCCATTGTTAGTACAAGAGCCATGTAGACGGCAATGTTTTTTTTCCGTGAGTGTGATATAGAGGATATAGAGTGAGACATATGCGGGAAATGAGAATGAGAAGGTATAAAGTATTCATGAGTCTGTAGTTATTATAATTAATAAATTAATCATTACTGGAGTTATTTTGAATGAAAACGGTACAGTATATATACATAAATCTAGCTGTGCACACAGTCAAATTGTATTTGAAAAAAGTATTGATTCATACTATATGTACTATGTATAATATATTATTATTATTTACTATTATTATACTACTGGGTAAATTTGTCGTGTAGAAACATGGATATGGATATACATATATTATATGTATATATATAATAAATTTATGATGTATGTTATAGTGATAAATATAATATCGTCGTTCTATAGGTTTAAAAAACCAACGAGAGTTGTTTGTGTTGAAAAAAATGAAGAAACGGTAGTATTTAAAGAAAATCAAATCACGCAATTGCAACACACACACAGATACACTAAAAAAAATTAATGTGCCCAATTTGTTCGTTTTCAATGTGATCATGTGATGAGGTTTGATAACTGACTCACATTAGGAAGTATCCGTAGAATTGTAAGAGTTTTATTATAATAAAAAATAAATTATATAAATAATACATAATGAAAAAAAAAAAAATATGACTTTGAAATATAAACAAAACAACATTATTATTATATATATATTCTACACTATTAATAAAGTATTTACTATATAAATAAATAATATACATACACATGAGTACTCATAATATTGCTATGAAACAAAGCTGTATTATGACTAAAATGTTTAATATTATATACCTATGTAAACATTTTCAAATGACAACAAATAAAAATCATGTTTACGTCAAACTTTCATTTTACATCTTAATTTTTTCTGCATTATTCGTATTTGTTCATACTAATAATAATATACGTTCACATTAGGAATGTATAACTGTTTTAAAAAGTCATTGTCCAGACAATGATTGTGAAACAAAATTCACTGAAAAGAGTTTCACTGAAAAATCTACATGACAAAAGTTGAGTTTCTAGCTGATGATGATGAGGACGACTGGAGATCAGAAATTCGAAATTGGGCCAATATGATGATGAAAGTAATGACCGGGCTGATTATCTATTTGGAGAAAATACAACTTTTATTTTTTATTTGGCAACGAGAGTCTTTGCAATGGTATAGTATTTATTAATCTAACTTTTATATACATACATACTGGAAGTGTATGTTTGTTTGTTTGTGTGTCACGTGATTGTGAGAGAACGGGACATCCCAGAATCATGATTCTTTTTTTGTTAGAAAGGGGATGATGAGAGGATGCTGGAAAACTAATGACGACTTGATTGGGCGGATTCTTCCCACCCCAAAACCCGCCGTTTTAGTGTGGGACATTCTACGATAGAAACATGATTCTTTTTCTGTTAGAGAGGGCATGATGAAAGAATACTGTGGAACTGGTGACGACTTGTTCTGCGGTTTCTAGGCGGGAAGAAGTCGCCCAGAAACCGCCGAACCCGCCATTCTTTTACTATACATCCTGGAACGATGGTTTTTTTTGTGAGAAATGGGGGTGTCTAGATCTAGATGCAGGGCTTGTTTCTAAGATGTATCGTTCTCCAACACTCTTGTGACTCACAAACAAACAGACAGAACCAAATTTAGGCCGCAGTGCGGGTTTTAAGTGCTAGTAATGTATATATAGTCAAATGACAAATGCTCACCGCAGTCAAAACTCCTCGATTCAAATGGAAAAATCCAGCACCTGTCATTGAGAAATTTGTGTTCGACGTGAGGAAGCACAGATAGGAGAAGCATATTCTGATTTCTGCATTATTGTTCGTGGAATCGAATCTCTTGATTTGATTCGATAATCTTGATCCCTATGTACATGAAAAGTGATATAAAAATAAGTAATCAATCGAAGGCTACGAGAACGTTGTCGCAAGGAGTCCCGAGAGAAATACATAAAATGTGAGATTTTACCCAAATCATTTGGCAAAAAAGAAGTATTTACTTTAAGTATATAGATTTGGAGAAAAATTTCGACTTACAGAATTTTGTAATTTTTCTCCAGCGTTCGCAAAATTGAGTAATCGGCCTACAGTTAGGACAGAAATGAGAATCGTGGCGGCATGAAGAAGAGGATTAAAATGAACGTACGCAGTGCTCACAAAGACGGTAAACAAAGAGAGAACCAGGATGACAGTGGAGCCTGTAGCGAAAATGAGAATAATCTCATTTGAGGAAACATTGAGTTCTTGACATATATCAATCAAACTCAAGAATTTCCTCGGGATCATTTTCAATCTGCACAGTAAAAGTTCTTCTTCGGATTTCAGTCCTTCATGGGGAATCGGAGATGGTCGAATCCAAATTGTTCTCCTATTCAAATGAATTTTACTGATCTCATCATCATTATCCACATTTCTTGTCTGTTGAGAGCGTGATCTGGACGTCGTGTACGTATGATGTACATCATCCAGATTTTTATTTACTTCCATGTCTCTCATTTGAAATTGGATTTCTATAACTTCCTTCTCAATAAGTTCAATGCGATCACAAATACAAGAAACTTGGAACGCAATTGTGGCTTGAGAGAAAAACATGGCAAACTCGGCGATCGTATGTGTCACAAATCCAATCACTGTCACGACAAAAGGCTCTGGAATTAAGAGCAATGACCAGTATCGTTCTTGATGCAAATCCGGATTTCGTCCTTGTCCGTTGAAAGAGTTGAAAGAGTCTTCTCTACTTTGTAGAAAATTGTTAGTGGAAATATCTAATGTACCACTGAAAGTCGACACGCAGTTAAGACATGAGCTCGTGATTGTGACACACATAAAAATGAATGCATAGCGATTAAATATCTTTGTGGTATTTGGATTATTGAAAACTGAGTCGTAGTTCTCGAGGGATTTTAAACAAGCAAGAATGCTTGGACTCCGATAAATGACATAAAAGTGTGTACTTGCTTTCATACCCGAATAAAAGATTATACCGAATTTCAAAGCAAACGAGTCTGTACTGAATATGAATTCAAAGCTTTCATTGTAGTAGTGATAAGTGGCTTCAAAAACTACAAAATATAAAAGAATGTTCAGTAGTACAGAGTAGAGCACTGGATATGAAAACAATTTAAATTCTAGTCCGTTCAAACCTTGGAATTTCGGCAGGATATTTTGTATCGGGAGGAAACCACAAATATGACCGAATAAAGCCAGAGGATAAAAATTCTCAATCACTGATGTCTTTGCTGGAGAAAACAGACTTTTGTAAAAATTTGTCAAACTTGAAATTGACAAAGTATTTACTATTGTATTCAGGCCTTCCATATTATTCTTTTTGTTCCCCTCCACAAAAAAACTTTCAACTATGCAGGAAAAAACTTTTTATTCGGATTCTTCTTCTTGTTGCCCTTTTGGTGATGAAGTGACTTACTGAATGAACCTCTTCCCATTTTCTCGGCTTTGATCTTACCCTTAATTCTATTTCACTGTGTCATATAATTTTTAGTACATTCAATTAGCAATACGAGATTACAGTTTAAATGCACAACTTACCGATGATAAAAATGAGGCGATTAATAATTACTCTTGGTCAAATATTTGATGCTAATTAAAAACTGATTAATTTTTGTCATTTCACCTGCATAGGTTTTCTTTGCCAATATTCATTCATTTTTTCCTGACTAATTCATCTGCTCATTAATTAAGACAAAAGTTACAAAATATTTACAACGTTGTAGATTGTTTACTCTGATATTATTCTCTGTAACAGATCGATTGTGACAAGCCCGCCCCAATTAATTAGGTTGGAATCCGAATTTGTAAATACATGCTGATGAAGCGGAATGTACATACTTATTAATGTGTCGTTGAAGACGTTTGTTCATTATTCTAATGTGAGTAGATTCTTTGTTTAACTGTGAATGTATATAGCGCAGATGTGTTATCTTTGACCAGAACAAAGCAAAGTCCAAGTAAATTCCTTGAGGAATAAAGACAAAATGGTTATATGTACATATGTATAGGTACTTGAGAGATCTAGATGACGACCCATTTCATTTTTGATTTCGTTGACTTACACTGTTTGTCAGGATTCTCACATTGTAAGTAGAATGTCAGAATAAAAAACTCATATAGGTAGTCTCGAAAGTATTTTGAGTTATTATGTCATTTGTTCATATTTGTTCATTGCCCAGATGCTAATGTGCCGCATATACATAAAAATTCTGTAGGTACACAGCATGTTTTCAGTTTGTATGCAGGAAAATCTTTATGGCCAATATATGTTTATACATACGCATATCAACAGCTTAGTCATGTAAAAATGTGCAGTTGTGTGGACTGGAAACACTCGTTGCATGCTCATAATACGACTACCTATATGTACATAATTCCATATTGTTTTTCCTGACGAACAAACGACCACGGGGTAGCTGCTATATATCAAATGGGCAAACAAGATTGGCTCAAACAAATCTATTAAATTTGAAGCGGTTGAAAAGAAAATTTGACTTTAAAGTTTCGTGAGGAAAAGAGTAAATAGTTCTAAACTTTATTTATAATGCCAGTCGAATAGCGTTGTGAAGTACACTGTAGAATTCGATATCTAATATGTATAATAAGTAAATATCAACAAATTTACACACACGATAAACCAGTGACTTTTCACCCAGTCAAATTTGTACAGCTCAATTATATACCAAAAGAGTTTTGGAAATATTTTTTACCCTTTTTCCTTTTGTATACGTGGAAAAACTGTCAAGCTTTAAAAAAATAGCTAAACGTTTTATCAGTGTTTTAGGGTTTAGAAATACAAAGATATATATATTTTTTTTTTGGTGAAAATGGTGTGCATGTATTCGACTTTGCGAGTTGTAAAAATTCCGTCACGATGTCTAGGCATTTTGTATACTATAATCATGGGTGAGGCAAAAATGATTTTTGGTCATATTTATCAGAGAAATAAAGTTAAAAAGTGTTGACATGTTTTTGCAACGAATATATACATATAATGAATTGTTTGTATTTTGTTGTTGTGTTTTTAGTCGCTATTCTGGGCTACATTGGAGGGTGAGAGTGGTCCCTTTCAACAAATACCAGTTTTTTTTATGTAATCATTAGCCTTGAATATTTATTTACAAGGAACAGCATGATAATCGCTTTACATGTGTACATATATAGGTTTGGACTGGCGTATTCAAAAGGATATCAAGGAGTGAGTAAAATTAATTCTGTAGTTACAACTAAAGTCAAGGGGACATTATTTACACAATTCACTGATCTAGAGCTGGCGGTTCCACATCCAGAATACTACCGGCGAGTTTGGGGTGTGTAAAAAAAATTTCTTTTTAATTCAAAATTTTAGATTACAGCCATATAGGCAAATTTATTAGCAGCTACAAGATTTATGTATAATTTCAAAACATATATGTATATAGCCGTGTCTATTCTTTTTCAGATTCTCCAGATATTGTTACACCAGCTCACGGAGGAGAAGCTGGTGGATTCTTCATTTTGACCAACATAAATATCACACCGAATCAAACTCGTTCAACTTGTCCAGAGGTATACGACCGCTTTTTATACTTTGCCAATAGGATTTACTTAATTCAAACGAGCTGTGGGAAATCTCTAATATAGGATTTTCTATATTGAACACAGACACTGTACTACCTATATACTACCTATATAAATCTTGCCGCAACTACATAACTATAAGTATATAGTCATATACCATCGAATAGGAGATTCGGAATCGATTTGAAATTCAAGTCAAGAACTTTTTTCTGCAGTGTGGATTATATGTACAGAGTTTAGGTTAGGTTAGGTTAGGTTATACATAGGTATATCTGTATTTTATAGAATAGATGCGTTTGCAGTTGAATTTTTTCAATTTTGAATTATGGATGAAGGAAAATAAAGTTTTTGATGATCTTTTTAGTCAATACACGTGAAGGGCTCTGACTGTAAATCGGATAAGGACTGTACTCCAGGGCATCCAGTCAAAAACGGAAACGGTGTAAAGACAGGCAAATGTGGAGGGGATTCGAATGTGGTCACAAAGCCGGCATCAAAGAACCAAAAAATCACACCCAAGACTTGCGAAATCCATGCCTGGTGTCCGACAGAACAGGCCACGTTACCATTTGATGGAAAAAGAGCACTCTTGTCGGGGACAAAGGATTTTACTGTTCTCGTTAAAAACTCTATTGAATTCCCAGCATTTGGTTCAGGTTACGCAAGACGAAATATAATCGATGGTGCAACTGTAGACTTTTTACAGACGTGCATTTACAATAAAAAAACAAATCCTTTTTGCCCAACATTTCGTATCGGAGACATTGTGGAGGGCTCTGGTTTCGATTATGATAGCGCTGCATTAAACGTGAGTATATATATCTGTAATATCTCTGTAAATACTAAAATTAAATACTTAATTAGTAATTAGTAATTATAATTTATAAAACAGCGCAATAAGGAGGTAATATTGTGATAACAATTTGTGTTATAGGGAGGGATATTCTCAATACACATCAAATGGGATTGCTCTTTTGATTGGGGCTACACGATAAAACGTAAGAAAAGAAATCTTTTTTTTAAAGTTCCAATGTATAATAATGACTACTTACGTTAGTCCAAACATGTGTGGTTTCTTTAAAATACAGATTGTCTACCAAAGTACTCTTTCTCTAGACTGGATGATAGTAAAACTTTAATTGCCCCCGGGTGGAATTTCAGGTAGGAATAAAATCAGTATACGTACTAAACTACTAATAAAAAGGTACACTTATTTTTGAAGCGGACGTATACTTACTAAAGATCTTTTCATTAGGTCTGTCGTGTATCATGAGGAAAACCGGAGAACACTCACTCAACAGTATGGACTACGGATATTAATTGAAGTTGAAGGGGAAGGCCGAATGTTTGATTCCATTAAATTCCTAGTCACTGTCGGTGCAGGTCTTGGATTCTTTGCATTGGTAATAAAAGGAACATACGAAACTCTGTTAAAAAATCCATTTATTTCATATTTTATAGGAAAGTGTTTGACAATTTTATCTGTTACTATATACATATCATATACTTTTGACGCAGGCATCACTGATCTGTGATTTCTTCTTGGACTTATTCTGCAAGCTTCAAAACTACTCTCAAGCGTCTTGGATACAATATTTTAGCGAGGACATGAAGTACGACCTTAGTTTCGTGAAAGACCACGAACGTGCCAAATATGGTCTTGGAGCAAAGGAAGATTCGGTGTTACAAGGGCCAGTTGATAATATTTGAAAGATTTTCAAACCATGTCAAAATCTATTGTGAATCTGAACGTGCTGAAGCTGAAAGGCGGTGGAATGTGTATATATATATTTTTTTCTATGAAACTCCTTTCTTATTTCTAAATGAGGAAAGGCAACAAAAAAAAAGTTACCTTTTCAGCCAAAGCAACTACTCATATTAAGTTTTCTATATTTACTTATGCTACTATGCTCATTAAATTGTTTATTGCAGTTGTTCTTTTGTATCTAGCGAAGAGTGATATTCATATACATCAATTGCGAATTGAATGTACCGTGTGTATGTGCGGGGATCTTTCATATCCCAATAATTGTTGTTGATGCTAAATGAGTGTACATGAAGTATTACCGACTGTCCCAGCGTCAGATTCCAATGTGAATTTCAATGGAAATTGCTGCAAACTACATATGTGATATTTAAATGTACACCATGTATATATAAATGCACCTACATGCGTTTAATTTCGTTGGAAATTTACTTAGAACAGTTATTACATTCGGCTCAAACGTATTTATTGTTAAATTTGATCGTTTGTACAATAAAATTTTCAACTTTAACTTTGTATTATATTTCTCTCGAGTATAACTATATACTTACTTGTAAAGATTAGTAGGTATAACTTATGTGCGGCACAACTTATTGCAACCGGTATGCCATACATAAATTTAGACAGAGTTGTCTCTTCTATAGAAAATATATAGTAGAATAGTATTATACATTTTAAAATTTATATTTAGACGAATAGTCATTGACTGTGCAAATATAGAAATGTATACAAAATTTAAACACTTTTGTCCTTTTTTGGACAGAATATATCTCTTTTATCTATTACTTAAACTATTATTTATGTAATATAGTACTAAATCCTAAAAGTTTTGGTTGGAATGAGAGTTCTGAAGAATAGTAGTCTTTTGTAGTCTTTTGAAATTGCACTGAATGAGAAAAAAAATACATATTGGTAAATACATACATTACTTGATACTATATAGGTCTAATTTCCTAATTGTCAGACAAGAAAATTAAAATTCATTTAGGAAAGAAACTCCAGAGAACTCATCTCTCTCTCTCTCTAGGTATGGATTATGGATACTACCAGAAAGTATCTCATAGTAATAATACATTTTAATTTAAGAATTGGACATTTGGTCATGGGAAATTGTACTATTTACTACTTGATACCTTATGAATTCCATTCATGGACATCAGCGTTGTTGCTGAGAGAGAGCACAGTGTTTTCCCTTCTCACAACATGTGACGGCAGTGAAAGATTTGAAGCCGGAATTTTGACTGTTCACTCTTTTAATTTTGGCTGCTGCACATGCTGGAATGATCATTCTTGTGCCCCAACCTAAGCGATTCCAGATCCAACGAATGAAAGCCCACGACGATCTGCAAATAAATAAAAAATACAGCAATTTTACAAAAATTTCTTTTCCAAGTTGTTTTACTAAAAAGTAGACAATCTTTTGCGTTATACAGAGGAAGTACTCACCTGTATCGATCATCATTTCCATAGTAATAAGTCCTCCGTACACCGGTTCTCTCAAGGGCCCGGTGTTTCAATACGTCAATTTCAAATCGAGCATGTTCCGTAATACACATGTTTTTCTTAGATGCATCATCCATTTCATCATCCAAAAATACGACCACGTCTTTAAGTTCTCGGCAACAGACACGATCGTAATCCCGCATGCCACCAATTATTTTACAATGACCACATTTGCACCTGAAATAATAATAATAAAACAAATACTTTGAAGAATTCTAGAATATTCAATAATCACGTTCAAATATTTAAATTTACCATTTGTCTGTGGAATTTACACAAGCTCTTCCTAAAATTTTTGCATTTCCAAGATTTTTGCAGACAATACATTTCTTCTTAGGCTCATCAATTTCATCTGGCTCCGAAGACGTGTATGACTTGTCAGTTCCAGCATCTTCACTCGAGGACTCAAATTCAATATTACCTTTGGTACTTGAGCTACTACTAGAATACGAACGGTCCTCATCACTTGAAATTTCAATAACTTCACGGTCTGATTCAGATTTGTCCGAGCTTGAGGCTGCCCGTTTCTTTGTTTTTTTTCGTCTGGTGTTCTTTGTGTTTGACTTTTTAGTTTTCGAATTATTTGTCGTTTTTTTCATTTCTTGTTCCGACTCTGAATCGGAGGATTCGGAATCATCCTGGATTTCCTTCACTCGTTTGAATCTTTTTTTCCTTTGCTGTTTCTTTTCTTGATCTGTAGATTCGGATAGCGGCTCGGATTTTATTTTCCGTTTCCTATTGTCTTTACGGTTATCCTCCTCTGAAGAAGATAGGGAAGATTCGGGTTCTTTCTTGACTCGGTGACGGCGACGAGAAGAAGTAGTTTTATCCAAAGTTTCTTCAGAATCCGATATGGAAATGTCGCTATCAAGACGTTCCCGTTTCACGTTAACTTTGTACACTTCGACATCATTATCTTCACTACTGGAACTTGATGAGCTCTTATTCTTCCGTCTTCTTTTGTGCTTCTGTGTTAATGTTGGTGACACTGCCGACCATGTTTTTCTTGTCGTTAATGCTCGTCTCGTCCGCATTTTAAATCTAAACAGAAAAAGTAAAAAAAACAACTAGGTATGATATATAGTAAATAATTTATAAATCACACAAGTTATAACTTTATTGCGATCCCTCCAAAATAATTGTAAAATACCTGCGGTATAGTTAAAGAATTACACGCTTAGATTACACCCACAAGTCGTTTAATAGACGGTTTTTGTAGTAATTGTAAAATAAGTACATAACAAACTGCAATTAAATTGTCAAGACTGCTTTTCTGCATATAGTGCACTTTTCGTCAGAATTACGTATTTCAGATTTTGATTCCCGCCAAAGAGACCGCGTATTACCTTTCAAGTCTCCATACCTTGACAGTTCCTTGGTTTTTAATTGCGTATTGTTGCGAACTGAAAAAGATTCGACTTGGGAAACGTAAACAAATAGAATATTTAGGTTATTTAGACTAAGGATTATATTTTAGCTTCCTCTCTGTTGTAATTTTACACTTCTAGTTCTATTCGAAGAAATTCTATTCGTATAGAAAAGTTCTATTCGAAACATTAAAATGATATTCGCGTATTAAAGTTATTTGCATCTAATCATAATTTTGTGGCAGTTGGAAACTGAATGCAGTCAAAAATTCCATAGTGTCTTCATTCACATAATTTTCATGGATGAACATTTAATTTTTTGGTTTTATTCACGGCAAAAGCAAAACAAATGAAAATGAAAAACGTTTCTAAGATTTAATGAACATTTCAAAGCTTGAGTCTAAAACCTGAACAGTTTTCCGCTATTTCAGAAGGCGCAATTATTCAGAAACTTAGTTAAAATTACAATTGAGGATTTTGTCACATTTAAACTTATTGTATAATTTTATTTAACTAATTAAAGGGGTGCGGTTTAGAAAAAGGTTTGTTCAGTTTTACTTGTGTCATTTGAGAGTTTTTTTGTTGACCACATTATCATTGTTATAATAATAATAATGAAAGGATAAGTTTGTTCCTGTTAATAAATTGTAAATTATTTTTCATGTTGAAAGGTTAAATAACAACTAACAAGGACTAATTAGCATCGATTGAAGCTCAAACATGGCACATTCATCGATTAAAGGAAAGCTCATAGCTGTCATTGGTGATGAAGATACTTGTGTTGGATTTCTTTTAGGAGGAATCGGAGAGATAAACAAACATCGGCAGCCTAATTTCTTTGTCGTCGACAAAAGTATGTAATTGTCAATCGCCTATATATAATATTAAATGGAACATGTTGATATTCGCGTACGACGAATTTCTTTCTACTCTGACTTCTAATGATTGTTGTATCATCCGTCTGTGTGTCTTTGATTTGCTTTGTAGATACTAGCGTGAGCGAGATTGAAGAAACTTTTAAAAAATTCCTTCGTCGAGATGATGTCGATATCATTTTAATTTGCCAAAACGTAAGTCCACTGTAGTTTTTTTTACCTGTAATATGCTACACTTGGAGATGACATTGTTATTAATATTCTGTGTGTTTTGTTTATTTAGATTGCAGAGATGATTCGTCATGTCATTGACACACATTCCAGCCCTGTTCCAGCTGTACTAGAGATTCCATCTAAAGATCATCCTTATGATCCAACCAAGGATTCTATTCTCCGTCGTGCCCGAGGAATGTTTAATCCACAGGATTTCTAAGTTGGAGGCTTTATTAAAAATAGGTACATGCCACGTTTTCATTTGTATATATTTTTTTCTGTCGTCATTAACATCCGATCGTGTATTCAATTTGTACTTCGTTCATTTTTTTGTGGGAATCTTATGCACACACAAATATCCTAGTCCAAAAATTTAGCTAGAATTAGAAAAAAAAACACGCATCAACATAATAATCTTTCCACTAATACTGAGATAAGAATTCCATTTACGTTTACATTGTTTACTATGATGTGTAATAATAGCATTACTATTGTTGTTTATGAGATGCGATATATATATATATCATGGTGTTGGTCGTACTTAAGTATACTCGTAGATGATGTATAGGTATAAATATATAAATTATCGCATTCAGAAATTCTGTGAAATAAAATTCACGAGTCAGTAATTCAAAATGAATCCTTGTATTCATACACAAAATTTTCTCTTTATTTCACGTCAACACTCATCATTTACACGACGTGGGATCTTCCAAGTATCAAATCAAACGGAAATATAACATTTTTTGTTTTTTACATGTGACAATATCATATTGTATGTATAACACCAGTATTCGTAACACATGCAGACAAATGAAATTTTATGATTTTCGATTGTACAGTAGGTTCGACTTTTATATCAAACATTTACTAAATAATAGCATTATAGCAAAATTGAAAAATTTGACTCTTGACTATATTCTTCATGTTGACTCTTGACTATATTTTGCATAGATATTTTATCCAGAATAACTTTGTGCTAAACATGATTGTAGAGATGTAAGCTCATGTAAACTTGACGACTTGACAACTGGCAACATAAATAAGGCCTACTAATGTAATGTACAACCAATTTTCTTTCAATCTCAAAGGAAGCAACTGTAAACTGTGTATAACAATGTGGCGTAAAACGTTTTACATTGACGGAAAACAGATACATTTTTCATATAATTTTTGACTTTTTTACACTTAATTATAGTAATTTACACAGACTACATTACATATATATATTTACATATCAGTACACATAATTGAAGAGATACAAGCTTTTATGGTAATGGTTACGTTTTAATACAAGAATTTTTCCTCTTCAAATCCCATGCTTATTTCATCGATTTTTTAAAAACGACATTCTTCCTATATTATTATTAAATATTACTATTATGACAAACATAAAGAGTTTGACTTTTAGAAATTCACATTAAAATTAATGTACAGATTGAAAACTGATGACGACACAGTTATGTTATCCCCATATTTTATGACCATTTTTTTCTAAATCAGAATCCATAAGGATAATTATTATTATTATCATGTCTTCCTTTGGGCTCTATTTGATTACATTTCATATGACACTTACATTTTCCCTATCATAGCTACCTATATTTTTAGTGAGTACATTACGTCAAATAGTACAATCTAAGGTCAAAGTGTGTCGTGAATTCAAACAGACACACTCTTGATGAACATAGTTTAATATACGTAGAAAATGGGGAAATTGGGACACTTCCATAATAATATTGTTACTTTGTGTATAAGTATAGGTATATACTATATAGTTTGATTGAATAATCGTGAAGCTAATTAGCTTAAGCTAATTCCTTTCCTACTGATATAGAGTATAGAGGTATAATTTCGAAAGTACGTAAACAAGATAGAATATGTAGGGAAATATCACGTTTAATTTTCATTTAACTCACATTTACAATTAAATCTGACTTAAAATTATGAGTATGAGTGTCACAACGGTGAATATGTTCACTGTTCTCGTGGAAAAGATTAGATCATTTCTATTTATAAGGAGAGGCACTGTAGAAGAAACGATGATAGTTAAAAACAGTTTCCATGTCGTTCTTGTACATATTAGCTGATATTTTGTCTGTGTACGAAATAGTACGAATAATATTATAAAGGAAATTGAGATTATTTTAGAAATTAAGTTTGCATACTATATAGACGAAAGATTATTTGCACAATAAATCCGTTATATGAAGAAGAATTAGTTTACTGTAGGCTTTTTATATATTTAGTCCCAAGTACCCGGTCAGTGGACTGCCCAATCAATGTCCAACATTCAAAATCCTTAGAGAAATTTATTGTTCTGTATCTATATAGCGATTCCCTCCCCACACACACACACACTGCAGGTGTGACACATTTAAAAGACTAGCTAGTAAGTAGTTGGGTAATATATTTTTTTAAATACTGTGTATTGGTTATTAATAGATATTTACCTAATTTAAACGGTCATTTATTTATTTACGAGTCAATGGTACAACTATTCACGTCAGTATTCACATTAACTATTTATAGTATAATTAATACCCAACTACTCAGTTATTTCTAAACTTTTATCATTCCTTTCAATTGTCTGGATTTCATTTACACACAATTACACACAACCGTCAAACGAAAGTCGCAATGAGTACAAAATCTAGTACATTTTTATCATCTTTGCTCATATAACTCATATTACATATATCATCTGTAATTTAAAGTAGGTAGTAGGTATGTCGATATATATTTTATGATGCGTCTACACACTACAAACCTCCGTTTATTACTCCAAGTGATTACATAGTATTCGGTACAAATTGTTATTATTTTTGATAATGTAAATTAACGAAAAAACTTTTTTTTCTTCTCACTTCAATACTTATCTATACCAGCATTTTGATACAAAATTACAGCAAGAATACATGTATGTATAGAATCATAATTCTTATTATTTCCTTAAAAGGTATACATACACGTCTTATTTAATTTGTGTCACTTAAATATACGTAGATAGAATTTAATGTAGTATTTAGATTTAGATGATAAAATCGCAATGAGAGTATTTAACTATTGTATACTAATTATTCTAAGTATGCCTTTGAATGGGTATTTGTTTTGTATTTATAATTAGGCCCACAGTGGTTTGTTTTAATTGTTTTTACAATTAGGTAAATGTGTTGGATTTTTGGTAATTAGTAATTCCAAATAAGGTAAATTAAAAATTTATATTTGATGTACTTCTTTCGCTATACTCGATGAGGTAAGTGAACAGTTAAATGTAACAAATGTCCTTATTACTACTTAAATAGGTTGAAGATTGCTTGTTTGAAAATGTCTCTCTCTTTTATTGTACAAATACATTAAGAGTTGTCTTGGATGAGAGAAAGGGGGGAAAAGTATAGAGAAAAATTGTAGAAATTATATAAAACAAATATGGAGTAACGTAAAAATAAATTCCATTTAACTGCAGAAGAAAAGCTGGAAATGGCGTCATCATCGTCACGTGCAGCATTCGTTTTTTGTAATATTTTAATTTTGAGTAGAGGTACAACTCTTTTGGTCGTTTATTTGTTCACTTTCTTTTGTGATAAGGTAGGTATTCTGCACATACACACTGGACAACAAAGTACATCACGAAATTGCGTAAAATATAAAACTGAACAGAAAGGAAATGCAAGATATTTGGTTCATTTTTTTTTTTTCATGCTATTTGGTACACTTTTTTTTCTCTCTCTCTCTCTCTATCCTCAGGTTATTCATTAGTTGCGTTTCTTTAGTTGAAACGTGGGAGTCTGTTGTTCACATGCAGTATTTATTTTTTTATTTACCAGACTTTATCCTTTACACCCTAGAAAAAAACAGACAAAAAAAAAAATTCTCATTACAGTACCATTAGCAATAACTTTATTGATTTTAGCTCCTGCACAAAAAAAGAGAGAGTGGAAGAGAAAGGAAGTGAGAAAGAACGAAAGAGAAAGGATTTTGTTCAGTATCATCCCATTTTATATGTAGCTTATAGCTATTATCACATTGGAGACAGTGCTGAAGAAAACTGCTGATAACTGCTATAGAAGGTGGAATTTAATGATAGAAATACGTTCAAAAAGGGAAATACCTATATGTAATGATTAAAATATGAAAATAAGGTGGATAGAGAGATGGTTTTCAATATCAACTGCAAACACAAACACACTTAATTTCCAAAAGATTCAAAATATATAGAGGTAAGTTGTCTATATGTATAAGGTAATTGTAATTGCATATATATGGATATATAATATAATGTGAAATGCCCAAGGCTTGCTCTTCTTTTCCCTTGGTCTTTTTATTACAGTAAAAAAAAGCGGAATATTATTATTTTGATTAGATTTTTTAGACAAAAAATTGTTCAAGGTATACATACAACAATACACAGAGGAGCACATATATAACTAGTCTAAGCTATATATCTAATGTGTGTGTGTACTGTCGGATTAAAAATAATTGAGCCTTTCTCTCTCCTTCGTAGCTCCTCCCACTCAATGTATTTGAA
>JAIUND010003406.1:0-16043 GCA_034699125.1 Gisinianus flammeolus
ATTCCTCAAGCACAGTTTCTCAATTTCTTCATCCGAAAAACCCGATAAAACTGGAACTGTCAGTTAAATAAAATGGACAAGTCTGATTTGTCAACGAACTTTCAATAAAAATTGGATGAGGAAACGAAATGAGATTTTGATGAAATGAAAAACATACGGATGTTTGGGAAAGTGTTGTCACCAATTTTGTTGTAGCCGGACAAACCGAGGGCGGAGAGATTTCTCGTCATATATTTGAAAGTCGCGGGGAAGACGCGTTGTAAGTTCATGTGACTCACAGAGTCAATCCCAAAAATCACCACATTTACTTCCCGCTCCTCCGATTCCCTCGATTTTTCATCATATTTTTTGAGGACGGATTTCGTTTGATTTGATTCTGCAAACAGAGGTTTTTTGCCGGATGAAACCGAGCATGTCCACAATTTTGGAGTCGTCATTTTGGATGCATCGAATTTCAATGAACTTTATAGGTGATTTGATTTCCGTTTTGTTGTTTGTAATCGGGATGCATTTTCTATATGAAAACAATTAAGGGATTTTAAATTTGAGAGTCCGACCAATGACAAATGGCAAATCGTTTTATCTAGCATTAACAAATAAAATTGGAACAGAGATTGCTCAATGAATTTGTAATGAGTTTTGTACAAGCGATTGATTTTCGGGTTCCTAAAAGGTGTGTAGCAGCAATCAAAATAGTTGAATTTCCCCGGATCCACAATTTGTACCAAAGTCGTGTTCAAGTCCGTTTTGAATAGAAGCGGGAATTCTCTCGTGCAATCGACTGGCGTTGGTTTATTTATGAAGGAAAGTATTGAGGAGTCAAACGGGGTCAATTTTGGTATGTTGCACTGGATTTCGGTTACATCTGCAATTTTTAATTGACATTAAAGTGAATTAAACGCATTTTTGCCAGAAACGACGAAACTCAAAATCCGGTATAATGAAACGAAGCAGAGTTTTCTTATAAAGGATTTTTTGTCAAGGATTTTAATTTTAAATTACCCGCGTTTGACTTTTCCTCCCAAAATTTGGGAAGGTGATTGAGGAAAGTAGTCGAGAGGTTGGTGCTGTACTCCAAATACAACAAAAACGGACCACCTACGAAGAGTATTAAAATTATTCGGGGCGCCCATACTCGAAATTCACTGCGGACTCGAACAATGTCAAGACTTGTCATTTTGATTTTTTGCCATGAGCCTCAATTTTTATGTCTTTCTGATTTTCCCATGTGGATTTCTGCTTCGGAGACAAAAATAAAACAGTATATAAAACAAGGGAAATGTATAAAATTTGACTCATCTCAAGCAAAAACCAAGATGGAAATGCATGAATAAATGATAAATAAATACTGAATGTATGAGATAAACTTTATGAAGCTGTCAATAAAAGTGGACACATGTATATAATTGCCAACTGTCGACTTTATAATCAAGCAGAAGGGAAAAAACAGTCAATATTGAAAAACTTGAATCAGTGGGATTGATTCATTAATTGTCTTTATAGATTCTATGGATTGTTTATCTTGAAATGACGTCACAACAAAGGTATTGTGCGCTTTGTTGTGAAGTGATAAAACAATTTGAAATTGGGAGAGTCATCTCAAGTCTTTTAAAATCTTTCTGTTTGCAGTTACATAATTAAACTGTCGTTTAAATTAACTTATGTCATTCATTTAGTAATACAAAAGGGAAAGATAAATATTAAGAATTGTCTGTGTGGTTGGAGAGTTTTCTTCACAAACTTCATGAACAAACGTTCAAAAAATGTGAATTCAAGTGACAATTTTATATTATCGGAATTTTTACATCAAATACTATATTTCAGCACTTAGAGAATTTAGGCATGGCCGGGGATTTTCTTTACATTGTTCGAAATCCAGGGGAAAACGCTGAATTCGGGGTCCACAATTCGGATTTATCCAATTTTTTGACAACGGATTCCTCAAAATTTTGCAAACTAGAATTGTTAGAGACAAAAAACAGTTTGAAAACAGGTCAAAAACTCCGAAAAACACAAAATTCGGGGTTTGGAATTCATATTTCTTATAAATTTTCACTTTGGATTCGGATTCCTCACATGATTGTTGACACCACAGAATCGTTGAAGAACAAAAAATAATAGTAAAACAGGTCCAAAACCCCTAAAAAAAACCCGGATAAAACCGAAACGGGCATTCGTATCATGCCTATCTCCGAATTCATCCGAATTATAAGCAATGCAATCCCAATAAAAAAGACCCCGAGTCAAAATCTCAATCGGTTCGAGAGTTATATCGTCGAACAGACAGACGGATGGACATTTCTCATTTCATTATAGGCTTCGCTCGCTCCCTAAAAACTATAAAACCACACATTAAGAAGGCGGAAAATCTAGAATTATCTAAGTTTGTCTCCATTTATTTCACCGATTCTTTCATAATCCAGATCACAAATGAAGGAGAGGGAAACTGAACCGTAGTAATTATTTAATTTAATTACACTTTAATTATATACTTTAATTGGGAATTGTTCAAACAGGAAATATTGTTTTCAAATCCCCACAGTTAGAACATCGCCGACTCGACTCAACTGAACATCGACAAAAGAAGCGCAATTAGTCGGCTAATTCCAAAAATAAATTTATTTACTTCCTTTATAAAGGAAATGTGGTTCGAGGAAAGTTCTTTATGTAAAACAAATATGTAAGTCCAAGTTTGCTCAACTAACATTTAATACATATTAACTTCTGTCATTAAATTGATAAGGGCACAATTTCTTCCAAACAATAAATTAAATCCTACAGACTCAACATTTTGTCCTTTTCTACACAGTCTCTGCCTTTTGTATGGATAAATATCAGTTCTGTGAGTTCTGTCCACATTTAATAATATATGTACTCTAGAAGGGAATTCGGATGTTTAACTGCACAATTATGTAGCAATTTCCTGGCTGAGAATTGATTGCTTCATCCCCACCAATAATTTAACATTTCCGTCCGACTCCAACAGAAATCATACGATATATTTTCAGTACATTTTTTGGCCGACTCACAGCACAACGTACAACAAAATCTGCGGAAACACTTGGTTCGAAACAAAATGCTGACAAAGCAAAATCTCCGCTGGGTCCACCGAATTTTCTTGTACATCTCTTCTCTCAATTTCATCCCTGTCGAGTTCCAGAATGGAGGCTCGGGTTCAATCGTTCGTGAAAAGTCCACATGGAGACGCGGTAACTTCAAATTCTGGCAGTTCCTCCTCGCTTGTCAAGGCTCACACATTGTTTTTCAGACGATCAAATCCGCCTCATCGGATCCAAATTGGGATTTCATTCCCATCATGACCATTTTCTGCGTTAGTTACGTTGGAATCTCTCGCATCGCCTACAAAATCTTCGATGTGAATCCGGACCTGAATTGCAAAGTGTACAACAAAATCCTTCAGATCCGCATTCATGATGAAGAGAACGAGGAAAAGAAAAGGACAAAGGTGAAGGGGGCCAGACAAAAGGAAAAGGATACGAGGAGGAGGAGCTTAATGGAGTTTTTCGTCTGTTTCTGCCCGTTCGCTCTCTTCGGTCTGTTGAGTCTTTATCCAGCGCTTTACTTTCTCAGCCTGGACATTCCAATTCTTCTCATTTCCGTCGTTCCTCTTGGCTGGAGGAATTTCTGGGCCATTTCTCTCTGCCTTCTACTGGACTCGCTTGCTTTTAGTATCGGGATTGCGTGGGCTCTTTTCTACATCCTCGGGATTCTCTCCTTCGTCATGACGACGCGGGACTCGATTCGAGACATCACACATCCAGTCCTTCAGTAACACCAAATTCAAATTCCTTAAAGACCATTCTCCAAAATTCGATCCTCACACAACAATTCCCGAGTTCTTTATTTATTTTGTGTTTTTGATAGTGTGGATAATGGATCAATATCAAGTGAACAGCTGTCAATGCTCCTGATGGATTCCTTTCGGGCACTTCGGGTACTCGAACTCCATTTGAAGTTCTTCAACTTGGTGTTTTCGGCCGTTTTGTGGGCGGCCAAAGGGATGATTCTTGAGGTGAGCATTTCTGGTGGATTTGCGGGGATTCGATTGCTGAAGAAAAATCCAGGACTTGCGCTCGTCTATGTATTTTTCAGTGCGGAGGCGTGCATTGTTTATGTCGCACTCTTTCAACTGTCGTTTAATGTGACGAAGGCGGTGGAGGAGTTGCGCAAGGTTCTGGAGGGCGCTTCAGCTCGATTGGGGGAAGGAAAAAGGGGGCGGAGGGAATTTTATAGGAAGGTTTTGAGATCTGTTCCAGAGATGGCGATGCGGATCGGGGAGTTTCACAAAGTGGAAAGGGAAACCGTGCCAAAATTCGTGGATTTTGTGGTGAAGCAAATCGTTGGCCTTCTCCTTGCTTTCTAATTTCTAATTCGTTCATTTTATTGTAGCTTTGATTTTTGAATTTTGAAAAATTTTAATAATTGAACAAATGTATGCTTGTAAAAATGAATGAGGGAAACGTAATGAAAAATAAATTAAATTAGTACTTTTTTGGGGTGTAGAATTGTAGAGTGTGAAATTAAATGGCAGACACGCGAATGTAGTAAATTTGAAATGTCCCATTCGCGTCCCAATTTTGGATCCAATTGTCTCTGGCTTCGAAAAAAGAGAAGGCGCCTCGATCACTGGAATTTATCTAGGGCTTTTCCATCCCCATTTGTGACCTTATCCAGGCAATGACCGTTTGAACTTCCCACCACCGCGCTCAGCACCAAATAAACCTACAATAATCCTTTTATTTGCATATCGCTCGTTCATATATATACAATACTTTGAATTCTTCAGAATTATTTAGCTAATTTTCCCGCGTTATTGTTCCGCACAAGTGGACGACATTTTCCTTGCTCAGAACTTCTGTGCTCCTTAAAAATAATCGTTCAAAAAATGTGTGTGTGCATAAACTGTGTTTTATTTATTTATTGCTCATTCAAATTCAATTTGCTCACATTAATAATGATAAATCTAAAATCTAATTTACTACAGCCACACTGTGTCCAAACGAATTGAGAGTGGTGACATTTATTGTTAGTGAATTTAATGATAAATTCAGATTATACACATACAAAAATTAGTATTATTAGACTAGAAAACCGTTGACTATAGTTTGACAAAAGTGCTGGATGGATTCTACATGGAAATTCTTGGTTGTCAACGAGAGTTGATGGTGTCATTTGTAATTTGCCATTAATAGTTTTCTGTGGACCACAGCCTGTGGTGTATTATATTTATTAATGGCGGGTGACGACGAGGAGACTCGCCACATTCGTCAGGACAAAATGAATGAAATTGGGTGTTGAGATTCGTTCGAGTGTGTGGAAACTCCCGACTTTGATCCCGATCAAAGAGATCCCTCGAATGACCCTTTGAATCCCTTTCCGTTCCTTGAGAGATTGAACCCCACTTGCCAACACCATCAGCTGAGTCTTCACTCGACTCATATCCTGCGGGATGGAAAATCCCTTGTCGTACAAAATGATGAAGATGAAGATGGAATCGCCAGCTACCATTGAAGTAAACGAACCCAAAAGGAACTGATTTCCAATGAATCGAATGGTGAAAAGACATCCAAAGATGCTGAATGCCAAAAATACGATTTTGACAATGAAAATGATGGAGGAAAAGCAGCGGTTGAAAATATGAATCCATAAATGAAGCTCTTCAAGTGTTTTCACAACCCTTTGAATTCCTTGTAGGCGGGAAATTTCAACGCCGGACGTGAGTTCCCTGAAAATCACATCAAAATAATTCTTTATCGTGTGTGTTTTTACATGATTTATGATAAAAAAAACTGACGTGAGTTGTGTTGAAAGTTGGGAGAACTCCAAATCCGACTCTTCCAAGAACAGCAATTGCGTGATGAGGAGAAAGTAAATGAAGGACACGCCCAGCCCTGTGAAGAACCCTTCAACTCCGAATAAAACAGAGAAAGTGATGGGGTTTTGATATTTGACGGGGAGGAGTGAATAGAGGAGTTGAATTCTGGTTGGATCACTCCCACAAAGTAACCAAGCGAATGCACATCCACCTGCAAGCATGAACGGAAGCGCAAGCGCAAGGAATTCATGTCGCGAGTACTCAAATTCCCAAGAGAACAGTGGACGACTTTCTTGATTTTGCTCATTTGTATCGATTTCTTCGCTTCCACTTTCGCTTCCTCTTTTTTCATCCTCAGCGTCATCTTCCGGATTCACGTGGAAAAGTCGGTTGAAAGTGATGATCAACTCCTCGGGATTCTGGAGAAACATGAAGAATGCGAGCGAGCTGGTTAAACCAAACCCCAACACCCAGATGAAATGCAACAAGAAATGATCCAATTGGAAATATTTGGGGCTGTAAATGGACTGAGTGAGTCGAATCATCGTGAACATCCAATGGCAAATGGAGAGACAAAAGAACAATTTCCAAATTGTGAGTCGCACCTGATTGGACTTTGAGATTTCCCCCGTTTCCCTGTTTATTTGAATAGGAAGGAAATTTAGATGACACAGGATTTGGATGGCTTGGAAATTCCAGCGATTCTCTTTAAACGACAACATTTTCCCTTCAAAATTCCTCCAGTCAGCATATTCTTTGAAGTTGTGGCGATTTCTTTCAAGTTCCGTTTTGAAATGGCATTTTTGCAGGAGCTTTTGAATTCCTTGTTGCCAACGATCGACCGACCAACAAAAACTCATTATCTCAAATCAGACCAGGAAAATTGAGTCCAGAGTATTTAATTCTCCATTCCGCAAACCAAAACTTGACATTAATTGGTCTATTTCAAAACTTGAAAACTGTTTAAAACTATGCGAAAAATAATTAAAGTGAATTTTTGTACCAGGAGACGGACTGTAATTTTAAAAGTTTTACTCGGAAATTCGGGTACCAACTTATTATGCAATGAGAAGACAACTTAAATCCAGCCATCAAATTTGGAACGCAAAAAGACCTAACAAAATTCAAAAGAGAGTTAAATAGAAAGTCGACGACAGCCAAATTATCAACTGAAAATGGAAAATGGTACAAAACGAAGCGTAGAAGCGGGTTCATTACACTTTTCGTTTAATTTAGAATTTTGAACGAAAACCTCTCTGTACACGCTCTGTCCAAACCAGGGAGCGGAGCATATATAAACACAATCTGAACGCATGGCCGAGAATATTCAGGTATGGCCGGTGATTTTCAGGCATGGCTAAGAAAGTGCAGTCATGACCGGAGAAGTTCAGGCATGGCCAAGGATTTTCTTTACATTGCTCGAAATCCAAGGTAAAAAATTTAATTCTTGGGCTCGAATTCGGATTTCTTAAAGTTTGACTTTGGATTCGAAGTCCTCGTGATTTTTTGCCCCAGAATCGGTAGAAAGAAAAAACTGTTTGAAAGCAGGTGAAAAACTCCGAAAAACATCGGATTCTGGGTTTTCAATTCACATTTTTTAATGTTTGACTTCGGCCTCGGATTGTTCATGCTTTTTTACCCCAGAGTCGTTTAAGAACGAAAAATACTAGTAAAACGGATCCAAAAACCCGGATAAAACCGAAACGGGTATTCCGATTATGCTCATCTCCGAACCCATCTCTGAATTGTAAGTAAAACAATGCGCATAAAAAAGACCCAAAATCTCAATCGGTTCGAGAGTTATCGCCGAACAGACGGACGGACGGACGGACATGTGCCATTTCATATAAGGGGTGATCGCTATTACGCTCGCTCCCTAAAAACGATTTCAAATATTGAATGTGTTTAAGTTCTCTGTGTCGACATTTGTGGGTACAAAATTATAAGAAGTTCATTGTAAGAAGAAACTGAAAATCCAGACATTTCATTTGGGAAAAAGGAAGTCAAACCCATGACTCTGCGATGTTAATGAAGGGAGGAAAATTCAAATTCGAATTTCGTATATATAGAGGAACGTGGGGTAAGATTCACGTTTGCACTTTTGTACAGAAAACTAATAGTGGGACAAAGTTGTGGGTGGTGTCGTTTGAAAGGGGACAAAAGAGGCTTCATTTCATACATTTGGTCCAATTGTCCAACTTCACTCCCTGTCCGGGTTTTGGTACCCTGAAAAACGGGGCAAGATTGGGCCAGGTGTGGGGCAAGATTGTGCCATATGTACTTATATACAGTGTATTTCATAGCGCTGTAAGCTAACTGAAGCTTAACATTTCGAGTATAATTTAAAACGTAATGCCTTTAATTCGCAATTAATTCATGAATTTGTTTATTATCATCGTTTAATTAATCTTATTTACGAAAAACCATGAAACGTTGTGAAATCTTCGGCACAGGAATTTTATAAAAATCACACCGATGAACTTGTGAAACTGCAAACGGCACGTTTGCTTCTCATCGGTTTAATGTCAAAATTCAAGCCAATAACGTTTTCTAATTTCCATATTAACTAATTAACAATCATGCTCCTTCATTTTTTAAGTCTACAATTCCAAACAAGTTGGAATGAATATGAATTTACATAATTAATTTAAAAAAATTGTGTGGCACAATCTTGTCCCGTTGAGTGGCACAGTTTTGCCCCACCGCTAGAAGGGATACCCCCAAAATTTAATAAACTGGTGTAATTAGCTAATTAATTATAATTTTGTATACTAGAAAATTATACATACAAAGGAAATTTCATGCAGTTTATGGAAAAACTAAAATTATGCGCATACTTTTAATTACGACACGAGAAATTGACTTTTCCTGACGGCTTTTAATTTGCCTTCGACTTACTTTGTAATCCGCTACAGATGACTTTTATTTGGACGCTTATAATTAGTTCCTCATTAGTGTAAAACTAAAAGTTGAGTGAGTTAATTAATCCTTGAACATCAACGAACATTTTTTATTAAGCCACTTTAAATTTGCGCTTTGCGTCTCAGGGTCAGATCAAATTTCGTGAGTGGCCCATTCTTGCCCCCGGCCCAATCTTGCCCCACGTTCCTCTACGCGGTTTGTAAATATCCATTTGTTTAAAACTTAACTCTCGTAATTCGTTTAAACATTTTTTTTGAAATACAATCAGTACAAATTATGCGGCTTCGCTTGCTCATGTTTTTCTCTCATGCTTATTTTTAATGTTAAAATTGAAACTCTTGAATTTCAAAGGTTTTCGATTGATTAATTTTGAATTTCGTTCCCGCCCATGAACCACTGCGCATGCGTTCGGAAACTGTAAATCCCTTTACGGTTCGCGCTCCGAAGTCCATCCGCGTATTTCCAGATCTCCTTAAAAAATAGACCAGGGCTTTTTGGAGAATCAACGTTTTTATTTGTTGAAGAGAGGATAAAATCCGGGAGTCGCGGCCCGCGACCATTTCCTCCGGTGTTTTCAACACCTGCCTCTAAAAGAATGGGGATTTCCCTGTTACTTGATGGATATCTTATCCTGTTATCTTATAGAGCTCCTCGTCTTTGATTTTTAAATCGTCCTCTGATTGAATCTTTACCGTAACAGCATCAGCTTGATCGATATTTGATTTCCCTAAATGGGAACTCATCATTATAGCAAAACAAGATGGAGTTCCTTCACATTGACATCGAATGGCCATATTCTGCGCAAAACAATCAATGCAAATTGTGTCGGCCTTCAGTCATAATACATAAATATAATTTGGCAGTTCACTCTGTTTCTGTTTCTGGAGAAAAAGGAAGACAATCGGCGGCATGGGAAATTTAAAATCCATATGAAATATGCTCAGCTGATCCAACAAGAATTTGGCAAGGAAGGAGCTCAAACAATTTACACCAGAGTCTTCCGTTTCCGCTATGAAAATATTCCATTGGCAGAGGTGAAAGCTTGGCCCGTGAGAATATGCCCCATCCTCGACCGTCCAGATTGTCATAAATGTCCATGTACAAATAATTTGTGAGGACATCGCAAACAGACAAATCTAAATCAGTTTGATTAGGATTACGATCATGATATTTTAACTGTTGCTGTTGTTGTCCATCCTCAGGATGTGGCCGTATAGTCCTTCGTTCCTCTCCAGCTGTGGACATTGTTTTTACCCGATTGTTCTTCTCCTTCTCCCAAAATCGCTCGTAGATGGTATATAGAAATCTTAAAGCGTGTTGCTCCAGTCAGGCAGAGGTTCCGTCAAAAACAAAAAACGTATTATATATATCTAAACTACAATTTTGAAAGGGAATTTGAATTGATATGCTTGAAAACCAGGTAAAAATGTGTTGGTAGTTTAACTTTAGAGGAGGCCAGGGCAAAAGTAGACACCTACTTTCGTCGATCGTAAAGCAAAGTCGTGATGGAGTACAAACTTTTTATTGATGCCATTCAAAAATATAGAAAGTTTTACATGATTCGTGGAGTTGTTCATTAATTTAATTTGAATTAATAACCCAATTTAGTCCCCTTGAAAAAGAGGCTATAAAAACGAGGGTCGGAGCAAAAGTATACACCCTGTTTTAATCAAAGAAAAAAAATGTCTAGTTATTGAATCTGATGCTTGAATATTTCTTGGGAGTTCATTTAGTACAACAGGAAGCGATTTACAGGTCACAAATAGTTATAATGTCTAGAAATAAGATTTTTTGAAAAAGTGCTGTTTGAATACCCTGGCGAAATCTGAGGTTTCTACAACTTTCCAACCACTTTTTTTTTAAATCACTGTACGAATAAAATCTTGAGGTTTGTCATGACGGGTGACTCACTTATCAGATGTAGGGTCGTGTTGGGCTATATATAAAAAAGATGTAGGAGTAAACAATTTCTGCGCAACCGTTTGGTTGTTACATAACATTTACGACCGTGTATACTTTTGCCCCGGGCTCCTCTAAATACAACTTAATCTCGAAAGTTCCGAGTGAAATTGCAATCGTAAATGAAACCAAATTAAATGAAATGAAAGGCAAACGGAGATTTCTGGTATGTACTTGGAATCAATTCTCTTATTTATTTCTCCATATAACCATCGATTGCATCAACTCTGAATTTCAATATGCCAAATTTGAATTAGATGAAGAAGTAAATTGAATAATTTGAATAAGTTAAATTCGATGGAGAATGATTTGAGTGAGATTGTGCGTATTCAGATGAATCGCGAGCTTCTTCAAATCCACCGTTGAATATGCACAATTGTCCAAAGTACATTTTGACACACTTTCAGCGTGCCGACTTTTAAGATGCTGCGTCAATCCTGCTGCCGAAAACGAGCAAAGACAACATTTGAAGGGCTTCTCACCCGAATGAACTCGCATATGCTCGGTCAATCGACCCATCTTCTTTGCTTGGTACGAGCAGAGATTGCAAGAGTACGGAGTTTCCCCCGTATGTCCGCGCATGTGCACCATCAAACCACCACTTCTACTGCTGGAATAGGGACAGAGGGCACATTTAAAGGGTTTCTCCCCAGAATGAACTCTCAAGTGACTTTTTAAATCTGCAGGGCGATGATAATTGTAGTTGCAATTTGGATGTGGACAAATATGAGATCTCACACTCGAATGAGTCTTCAAATGTTTAGTTAAATTCGATTTTTGTTTGGCAGTAAACGCACACTGATTGTGAGTGCATTTAAATGGCTTCAGATCCGAGTGGACATTCTTCATGTGAATTTGCACACCTGACGGCTGTTTAGCTCGAAATGGGCAGAGGGAGCAACCAAATGGTTTGTCATCCCCAAGAGTCATCATGTGCGTGACCAGACTATCCCGTTCAAAAATAAAGTCTCGGAAACGATCGGAATGCGTACTTGATCGGAACATTTCCAGAAAAACGACCGCATTCTATCGTCTCCGATCGTTGGCTAAACGATGGTCGAGAAACCGATGGATTTTTGAGCATTGGAAATTTCCAAATTTCAATTATTTAATTACTGTCGTTTTGAAAATGAAATGTGGACAATATAATTAAATCTATAACATGTATATTTTATAAAAACTTGAAAAGTAGAAGTTTATTACTATCTTGTTAGAAATAGTAACGTGGAAAACTCTAAAAGCCGTTTGTTGAGGGATTTACTACAGAGCGTAAGTTTACATCTTTCTTTCACTGACGGTAGTGGTGTAGATTATTAATTTTACAATTGCCAAGCCACATTAAATAATTTGGAATTGCCAGAACTGCAGTTCTGGTCACAACAATGTTTTTCATTGTTGTTGCATGTACACGAGTATGTGTAATAATAATAAAATGAAATAAGCATGGGAATAATACGAAAGGATGGAAGGCATGTGTACAGCATAATGGGTCCAACTTGAGTCTCTTGTTGGAGGATGTTTGCATACTTTTTTGGCAAAATGTAATATAATTCCTGAAAGAGGAAGCTTTTGGCTCTCTTTTGATATTGGTTTCATTCAGAGGCCACGATTCCCTCCCGCCATATAGGCGGGTTGAAACCGCCGTCTTTGGCACCGAGTGCACTCCGATAGAAATGATTGTCGAGTCACCGGGAACCAAAAACTTGGGATGAATTCACTCCAAATGGGAACTTAAAAACCCATTTCAGTTTAAGTAACATTTTTCGGGCAGTTGCTATACCTAAATTCCGCCCAAGAACGATGGGTGCATTAAACCAGCCATTACGCAGCCCAGAAAATCGCACAAAAAAGTAACTTTGCATAATTTTTTTTGCATGATCTTTTTGGAGGAAATAAGCAATTTAATTCTGAATGCAATACACTATGTGACATTTAGAGGCCAAGCCGATTTGCGACACTGTACAATTTTTTGTGCGGTCACCACCGATTTCACGATTTTATGCATAGAACATTACGCGAGCAAGCTCAGATTTCCTTGAGAAATGCTCAAAAGGATGTCTGGTGTTCTTAAAATGGATGTAGAAACGGTTTCACGATTATAACTTGGCACCCGGAGCTCAGAAAAAAACTTTAGTGGAGTGCACACACTGGAGAAAAGTTACTTAGCTGTTGATTCTGCAAGTTTGACAACGGCTATGTTTTTGGCACCAAGTATTATAGTAAGATAATTATTACCTTGCTTAATAACCGTAGTTATAAAGCAGGAAAAGCGAATCGTAAAACCTAAAAAACAAACATGCCTTTGCCAGACGGTTTCAGTGGTGTCGTTTCAAAGTTGCACAATTAGCATCGAGAAAAGCGTGCGCTTGTATGCGTCGTGGGCCCAACGTTATGCATTAAACGAATAGGGTCCTTTGCACTATCGTTCATTCGATCGTTTCCTTTAGTTTACACGATCGGAATCGATAGGATGCGATCGGATTGTCAACTTCGTTAACCGTCCGAAAGTCCGATAGATTTTTCCGATCGTTCGAGCGATCGTCGACTATCCGATTCTTTTTGTACGGGATTCTTCCATCCTGCTTTGTAGTCACAAACGGAGCAAGAGAATTTCTTGTCCAGAGTGTGAACCACCTGATGCTGTCTCAATCCGGAATTTGTTGCTGAGGAGAAATTGCAGCTGGGCTCTGGACATTTGTACGGTTTCTCCTGAGTATGAGATCGAATATGGTCAACCAAACAGTCATTTCGAGCTGTGATGAAACTGCAGAGGGGGCACTCAAAAGGCTTCTCTCCCGTATGGACCCTCCTGTGAATCTTCAGACTGCTCACATGAGCAAATTCTTTCTTGCAAAATTCACACATATGAGGTTTATTTTGTTTCTTAGCCGGAAATGTTCTTCCTTTTTGGGAGACGGCTGGAGCCTGAAACAGATAATGAAATATGAAATTTAAATACTGGCATGCTACCAAAAATACGATTTGAGAATATTAACATTAGATACGTTTTCAAATACTTTACTTTTCCATATCTAGTACATTATAATTCAAATTGACAAAACTTTAAAGGTTTTGCATCTCAAGTCTGTATTGACAATCACCGAAAATGTGAAACAAATGAAAAAAAAGTACATATAGGCAAGAAGACAGAGCTTACGGAAGGAAAGGAAATTCTGTGTACGGTTTTGAAAGGATTTTGGTATTTGTTCATATTGATTTTGTACTTGAAACGGACGCATCTTGACACAAAATTGGGAAATGGACAGCTGAAAATGTCGAATGTAAAAGGTTCTTGATTGAATCAAGCTGTCTGACCTGAATAAATACAAAACCAATTAGTTTATTTATTATTATTATATTAATGTTAGGTATGAGGTTTATTATAGAATTAGGATGTGAAAATGTGTATGCAAGAAATGAATTATTTGTTATACCAAATAGGAAAAAGGTCGAAACTATATAGAGAGAGTCTGTGGAAAAAGGGAAAAGTGTGTGTGCACCAAAAGAATTCCTCGTTGTGGCCTGAAACAACAAATTCCGTATATTTACACTCATTTAATTTATTTGAAGATAATTAAAGATTTGCACAATATTATGAGCATTCAATTAATCGCAAAGCATTGTAATCTCTCATCACCTACATTGACTGTGTGCACACATAAAATCAGACAACACAAAGTCAAAAGTTGCACGCAGATAAACACAGATTTTGCACCTAAATATTATTAAAACACGTTGTTTACTTACTTTTGTAATTATTGTGCGAGTAAAAATTGTTGATGAATAATATCTGTTTTTAATCTCGACTTTCCCAATAAAATATCCAAAATCGTAGAGGAATTGTGAGAAATCCAATTTGGAGATTCGAAAGCTCGCATTTGTCCCAAGGATTTCGCTCAAAACAAGTTGACAAATGGAAATAATTTTGTAAGAGTTGGACGCCGCACAGTGGCCGGAATGCCGTATAAAAGCGCTTGGACTGAGAAATTGGTTGTGGAATTTTAAAAAATGATACAGATAATATTTAACAGTAATATAAATCCTATCTTTTGTCATGATTTAAACTTTTTTAGACCATCACATTTAACTACAATTAGTTAATTTCCGTTTGCCTTCAGCATTGCTGTAAATGGAAAAACTTTGACTTTGTTTAAAAAGCAAGGCTCATCGGGCATTGACGAACTGAAACGCATTTCCAATGGAGCAATTCATGTTTAAATTTAATGACGAAGAATTGGCTGCGTCGACTTGCGCCTCGATCTGCTAATTGTGATTAAATTTAATTATTCATCGCTTCCAATAAACCAGGAGTAACTTCTTTCGCTTTCACGATATCCTTGCTCACGTGTGGGAAGCCAAAAATCAGAATCTGGCAGCTGAACTTGGTAATAAATCTGGACAAGCGCCCCAAAACATGAAAACTTCAAAAACTCAGAACTCAAAAATGACGCACAATTTCCAAAAACAAAAATATATATGTCTGCTCGAATAGATTGAAATTATTTAAAAAAAATTGAAATGGCGGGAAAATTTCAATTTAATGTTTCTACAGGTAGCTTACAATTTACCTTTCGTGTTTACCCGCCAATACCCGTTTTCGGAAAGATCCGTCGTGGTAAACCCAAGGCAATTATTACCATCGAATTCTAGACATTTTTGTGTGTAGATAAGGAAAGTTTAGTGTGTCGAACAAGCGTTTGTAAGCAAGGCGCTTTTATATTGCATTCCATATGCGCCGATCAAATTTATTTCTCTTTGCAAAACACAAAAAGAACTACAGGAATGGAATTCATTATACATTCTGCCCCTGTATTTTAATAAGAAAACAATGAAACCTTTTAACGCGGTATTTTATAATAGAATTAAATGTTGCAAAATCCAAAGTTTCGAATATTTTTAAAATGAATATCTCGACAGCTGGCAATCCCTGAGCAAACTCAAACTCGCTGCAAACTCGTCGCATTTTCTGTCCTTGTTTTTTCTCTTGGTAAAGTAGACTAGTTTGTGACAACCAGCAGTTGATTCTCTTGGCGTTGCAGCGTTTTTGAAACTTTCCCCGATGTCAAAATTCGTTTAGTACAAGATACAGAAGAAGACAGTGCAGCAATCAAATGCGACCACTGATGTGACAGTCGACAAAATCAGCAGGATTTTCAATAATTTTCATAGTCCAGCTGGTGAACAAAGTGCAGAAGATGGCGGTTGCGAGGCAAAGCATTTTGAATGAGAAAATTATGAGGGGAAATGTGCGATTGTATTGTATTGTCTTTATTTATCGTGCAAAATGGGATCAGTATAAAAATACTGCAGTTACCCCCCGAACACT
>JAIUND010003407.1:0-16040 GCA_034699125.1 Gisinianus flammeolus
CAGAGCAGGTCAACCCCGGTCAAACGAAATTAAGGAAAATAATTATAGTTCCTTTTTGAACTTAACAGACGATATATCTGATTTGAATGATAATAATAATAGGTCACGCTCTCCCTGTAATTTCCGTACTGTTTGAGGAATTACAGTGTAACGTTTTTGCTTGTGAGTACCGAGGATTTGGGTTTTCGGAAGGGAAGGCGACCGAGCGTGGTGTGTATTTAGATTCACAAGCCGCTTTTGACTATGTTGAAAATCGGCCGGATTTGGATTCTCAGAAAATTGTTGTTCATGGATTTTCTATTGGTATATGGATTTTTTTTTTTGTAAGAGTTGAACGCCATTTAGTTGTCTAGTCGTCCAATTTTAAGTCTACTTCGCATAGATTAATTGTTCATTTCTGTTTCAGGCGGTGGAGTTGCCATTGATTTGTGCAGAAGAGCAAAATACAAAACAAAAATTGCGGCTCTGATAATTGAAAATACATTTTCTTGTTTGTCGGCCCTTGTTAAAGAACTAGCTCAAGGTTTCCGTGTTCTCAGACCCATCTCGAAAATCGTGCGCTCTTTATTCCGTTTGTCCAAAAAGGTATATAGAAAAAGTAGAGAAAAAGTATGTATGTACTTATTTCTGGACATTTTCCTCTTGAGTGTAATAATAATTGTAATTCAAATTCAAATGTGATCTATTTTTTACATTTTCTATTTGCAGTTCCCAAACTATCAAAAGATTTCATGGATAGAGTGTACCTGTTTATTTCTGTCTGCACTCCGTGATCGACTCATTCAACCTGCCCACATGAAGTCCCTGTATGAAGCGTGTATAGCAAAGAATAAATATTTTGTCACATTCCAAAGTGGAAATCACATTAATTTGTACACTTTTGACGAGTACTCCACGGAAATCAATGTGTTTCTGACGACGGTCTTTGAGAAGAGTCACACCAGTTTGTACCCCCTCCAAAATCATCATCAACATGTTCGTCGACGCACGAACAAGAGTAAAAAAAAAAGTGGCATCATCACTTTCAACAGTGGGAACAAGAACAAAGTTATTCAACTACTTGAAAATCCTCAACATCCGACGACAAATATTTCAGTTCCAATTCAAGTTCAAGTTCAAAATCCAGGTCAATTGTCCCTTCTTTCAAATTCAAATCCAGGCCCTTCATCAGGAATCCGAGCAAAAAGTACGAGAATCGCATTTTCCACACCTTTTTATGGACTCCGCCCACATAATCCGGACAATAGCTCAGATTCCTCTGAGGATTTTTGAATGTTACATAGTTTTTTTTAATCAATTGTTGCCATTGTTACTGAGAAAATAATTTACAGTTGATTTGTCCTTGTGTGTATGTGTAATAAAATTTTGAATTTTTAAATTTCTCGAGCTCAACTTTGCGCTTTGAATTTAAAAAAAAAACATACATAATCTAATTTTCTCTTGCGACATTTCCACCTTTCCCCGTGGATTGTGGATGCCAATAAAATCTATGTCATTTACATGCCTGATAAAATGTGGTTAGAAATCCTTGGAAATCCTATCAGCTGACGTGACGACGACGTGCATGTAAAGTCTGAGGGAAAATGTGGACGATGACGTCGTACTTGACTCATGCAGTCGAGACGCGTTTTGGAGTATTCCGAAGGGACTTTTGGTCCCTTCTGGCTCTCCTCTCCGTCATGACCACGTACTGTCTCATCTGCTACCAAGCTGCCTTTGACGTCCGGATTCGGGAGAACATCCCAGGGATTTGTATTTGCTACGCATGTGATCTCATTTACCTGGTGGACACCATCTGGAGGATCATTGCCTTCCGGGAGCTCAAGAAGAAAATGAAACTGTATAAGAAAGTGAAAGTGTATCGGACGATTTCATTCATACTGGATTTCATCTCTTTGCTCCCATTGGAAACGGCCGTTTGGATCATCAACTTCACCACAACCATCCCGCCCACACTGATGACATCCACAACAATGACAACAACAACAACGTGGTCTGAGAATACTTCTGGGGTGACTCAAGGAAGGTCTATAAAACAGTTTGTGGAGACGAGAGCAAAGAATTCCAAGGGAGAGTCTTTGTTAGACTCGGAAGTTTTCCTCCTCGCTTTCTCCCTTCTTCATCTCAATCGAATTTTGAGACTTTATCGCGTCGGAGCGTACTACAGTGAGTCCACGTTTTTTAGATACTTGGTTTAAATCAAACCGCGCCAGATGGCCGTCCTCTTAAAGCCCGCAGGTGGGAAGAGGCCTCAAAAAACCTTATTTTTCAAGTGTGGTTTTATGAATGAAACCGTACTTACCTTGGTAAAAACCAACCAGGAATCCGATTTTGACGCTTTTTTTTGCAAAGAACCGAATTCCGGTAGCCGAAAAAAATATTTTCAGGATTTTCGGGATTATTGCTTCCGTCGCTATTTAAGGCGTGTAAAAATTCGTTTAAGGGTAATCGACCATGGCGAAACCGAATATGACATCCATTTCCCGAAATTCGGAGTTTTTCTACCCGGGTCTAGCGAATTCGGGGATTTCTTAATTCCGAATTCGCTAGACCCGGTTAGCAAAACTCGTAATTTCGGGAAATGGATGTCATATTCGGTTTCGCCATGGTCGATTACCCTTAAACGAATTTTTACACGCCTTAAATAGCGACGGAAGCAATAATCCCGAAAATCCTGAAAATATTTTTTTCGGCTACCGGAATTCGGTTCTTTGCAAAAAAAAGCGTCAAAATCGGATTCCTGGTTGGTTTTTACCAAGGTAAGTACGGTTTCATTCATAAAACCACACTTGAAAAATAAGGTTTTTTGAGGCCTTATATTTGGAGGCCTCTTCCCACCTGGGAGCTTTAAGAGGACGGCCATTTGGCGCGGTTTGGTTTAAATACTGTGAATTTATGCTACAACGCCAATTGACACTTATCAATAATATCCATTGCAAGGGCGAGCAATTACGGTGAAAATAATGGAACGGCGTCGAACTGTTTCAATAATTTGAAATTTTTGGCTTCACTCTAAAAAAAATTCCAACTTTGGACGTTATAAGGATTCTCATTAATTGTAAAGCTGACTATACATGAATATGAATTTCCGAAGCCACATGAATTTAATTACGTTACCCCTTCAAAATTTTGTGATTTTAGCTGGGAAATCCAAAGAGCTTCGTTTGCACGTTTATTGGAGAGAAGTTTTTGCCACTTTGGTTTGTTTCCTTTGCTCCCTCGTCATTCTTTTTCATGGACTCGCGAGTCTCTGGTATTTGAAAAATTGTCGCGTGAGTTTTCCCGTTCCAATCAATTCATCCATCAACTTTGAAGCTTTGATTTTGATACAAATTCTGTAAATAAAAGGGAATTGCAGTCCAATTAAACTACGTCATAATCATAATATTAATATGTATGTATTAGCCGGTATGGAGGAATCAACCGCCGTGGTGTGACGACGTGAAACCCGATGAGAATGTGACACAAACTCATCTTCAAAATCATCCGTATTACACACATGTCAATCGGAACGTTGGAGATGCTTTCGGCTGGTATGTCGGTAAGTCCTTCACGTTTCAAAACATTTGAACTTACTTCCTTATAGAATTACACACAATTATTCAAAATAAATTTTAAAGGGCCTCGAAATGCAGCAAAATGATTACATTTCATTATATATATCGTCTGTTAAGTTCACAAACGAACTATAATTATTTTCTTTAATTTCGCTGACCTGCGCCAAAGGTCAAATGGCTCAAGATGGAGCTGTGGGTCTTTCGACATTACTGTCGGTCATGACCGTTTCTGTCACCCTGAATTTTTTCATCATTTTACTCACAAAGACGGACGCAGTAGTCGCATTTCCGCAAATTAAGGAAAATCGTTATAGTTCGTTTGTGAACTTAACAGACGATATTGGAATTTCTCAAAGCGAGTTCAATCTGGACTCACTTAAAAATGTGTTAATTAATTTTTAGGGGCTCTCCATTGGACTGTGATGTCCCTGAGGAATTCCGGGTAACTTTGGATATTGAATTTTGAATTTGTCCCAAGGATTTTTTTTACTATAGGAATATTTGAAATTGGGGAATTTCATGCAGAATTGTTTTTGTATGCGTATTTATGTATAGGAATCGCTACACACCGCCGGAGCAAACGAAAGAGATGATAATCAGTTCCTTCATCATGCTCTTTGGTTTCATGATGTGCATGGTCATCACCGTCTTTGCCATTTACATCCTGAATGAGTCCGATCTCCGTCGCTCCATTTTCTTCCACGAAGCCTACGCCGTCAAGAGCTTTGTCAAGCATTTTGAAATGTTAAAAACAGTGGGGAATTTCTCGGATAGATGTTTCAATTTCATGTGGCGAAAGAAACGAGGCTATTCGGATCATAATATGAAACAAATCCTACCCAAGGCAGTCCAGACGGAGATTGGGATGTGTATTATGCAAACCATGTTGGAAACTTCCGAGATCCTCCGATGCTTACCCGTCGATGCTCTCGAGAGTATCAGTTTGGAAGCCAAATTAAAACACTTTTTCCCCAATGAATTCCTCATTCGACCCAACACGGTCGTTCATACAGCATTTTTCGTGGTCACGGGGAAAGTCGAGGTGAGTTTATAGTTTTCTCAAAACAAATGTGACTTTGATCTTGGAGCATGGGATTGGAAAACGATGGTCAAATCTTTCAAACGGCGTCGTACTCTGTGCTACAAATAAAATTCCAATTTTATTTATTTTTCCAATATTGAATATTTGATTCAGGTGTTGAGTGACACGGACGGAGTCACCCCGATTCTGACAATGGACAAAGGGACTTTAATATCCGAAATAACACTAATTTACCCGAGTATTCGACGACATGGTGTGAAGACCCGGACTCCGTGTGACATTCTCCTTTTGAATAGTCACAGCGTGACTCGTCTCCTCGCCGAGTATCCCAAAGCATATGCTAAAATACAGTCCATTCTCAAAGTACTGACAATGAGTACAAAACAAAATTTCACATTAAATTACATTCACGCAATTGCAGATATAGTTTATTTAAAATGCGATTTTTTTTGGGGGGGGGGTTATATTAGGAACGGGCAATTTGGATAAAAAACAAGCGAGTTCAAAAGGAAGAGGAGGAATTGCGGAAGAGTATAGCTCTCGCCACAGCCGAGCATTTACTAGAAAATGATACTCTGCTCATGATCAAAGAACAAGAGGAAATAGAATTAGAAAAGGAGGCACAAGGAGTGGCTGCTGCTGCAGCAACTGCTACTGCGGGTGACATTCAAAACAAGGACGCCCTACCAGTGAAACCAAATGCAAAAAGTCATGGTGGCGTTCGGTAAGACGAAAAAGAAAAAAAGAATCAATCATATATGATAAATATATATATGAGGAGCTTCATAGAAAAAGGGACCGACTACGACTTTCTAGAAGCCGAGATATTCGAGTTTGAATGTCGAGCAAAATTTTATAGCAGTGACACGCGCGAGTAAAATTCGTTTTCATAGAGATTTCCTTGAACTCTGCTTTTGTACATACTTGTACTTGCATTATAAAACTCTAGCGGCGATTTGATCAACGTTAGTTTCCACCTTTGCCGCTCACACCTCGGAAAATCTCTTTAATTAAAACTTAATTAAAATTAAATATTTGCAATTTTTATTTTTACAGACTTCTAACTTTTTCCATAAAATAGCCCTCGTTTTCCTACATATTAATATGCAAGAAAGTCAAAAGTCGTAGTCGGTCCCTTTTTCCATCCACATCGTCATATATTAAAACTTATTGGAGTTGATCATGAATGTCTTCTCTTTTTTTTTGAAGACGAGCAACGGGGACGCAATTCATGAGCGTTCTGGCCTGGTTAAGTTTTTTGAAGGAGGAAAAAGGCTCGGTTCGAGTCTGTACGAAATATCTCCATATTTACGAGCTGTTACTTTACAAATGGCGAAATGCGGCATCCGTCCGTATGTACAAAATCATTCCTGTTAGTCAATCTTGCCATTTTGAATTTTGCTTTGGAATTTATACATATTTATATACATATTTGTTTAAGGGTTTCGACATTCGAAGTATGTCGTCTGTTAAGTTCACAAACGAATTATAACGATTTTCCTTAATTTGCGGAAATGCTACTACTGCGTCCGCCTTTGTGGGTAAAATTCTGAAAAAATTCAGGGTGACAGAAAAGGTCATGGCAGACAATAATGTCGAGGGACCCAAAGCTCCATCTTCAGCCCTTTGACCTTTGGAGCAGGCCAACAAAATTAAGGAAAATAATTATAGTTCGTTTGTGAACTTAACAGACGATATAGTTATACATACAAATATATGGAAGAAGGGGAAATATGTAATGTGTGTGTGGTTTTATATATTTTTATATAGTTGGGGGACACACCGCGCTATTATCTTCGCCGTTGTGTCATTTCTAAAGAAAGTGTAGTGCATCAAGTGTGGGAGCCTTTCACGATGATATTTGTCCTCGTCATGTCCTTTATTTACCCCATGGAGTTGGCATTTAATGTCCCAAGATATTGTGACCCCGTCAATATCGCGACGGATGTTTTCTATGGGCTGGATCTCATCCTCCGACTGTTCGTCTTCTACGATCCCGATGAACTCTCCCCAATGATCTCCGTCGGCTCTCATTTACTCCGAGAGTTGAAGACGTTGACCATCCTCGTGGACATTCTCCCCGTCATTCCTCTCTATCTATTCGGTCAGGTGTTCAAATTATCCTATCGACAGTACAGCTTCCTCCGGATGAATATCAACTTTAAATTCATACGGGTAAACAAAAAGAAAGACAAAACAACAGGAGCATTTCCTCATTTACGACTACATTTCAATTTAATATTTACATTTCAATGGAAAAACGAATATCTTATCTTCAAAAAAAATCATCTCGCACACTTCACACTCATTTCATTTCCCGGTTGTTCACAGGTGATTATGATGTTCACGAAATTCGAGAATGATGTCCGTGTCCGGATTTTCACAGTCCGATTCTTCAAAAACATTTTCTACATATCTTTGTACATACTTTGGATCGCCTGCATTTTCTTCATTCTTGGATGCCCCAAGTGGCCGTGAGTTTTGTTTGGTCATCTTCATTTTGATTCTAAAATCTATTTATATGTGAATGAATTCAATAGGAATTTAATATACAGATATTTCCATATGTTTTTGTATATTTTTTTTGTGTATAGAAACTGTGGGAGGAATGCAAGGGAGACTTGGGTCCCTTTCAGTGCCCCTGGAAATAGTACTCACTCACAGGCAAATTATCAGTTCAAGCAGGATCAGGACTCTGTTTTTTTACTCGCACTTTTCTGGGCCATTTCCACAACGTACGGGATCGGATTTTATGATGTGGACTTGAAGACACGGCAAGAAACGGTGACGCATTCGATGGGACTTCTCTTAGGATTTTGTATGCTTTCCTATTTTTATGCGGATCTCGCCTCCACACTCTCCGGTGCCTTGGAAAATGCGTAAGCAAACAAATTCATGATTATATCGTCTTTTAAGTTCACAAACGAACTATAACGATTTTCCTTAATTTGCGGAGATGCGACTACTTCGCCCGTCTTTGTGGGTAAAATTCTGAAAAAATTCAGGGTGACAGAAAAGGTCATGGCAAACAATAATGTCTCCGGACCCAAAGCTCCATCCTGAGCCGTTTGACCTTTGGAGCAAGTCAACGAAATTAAGGAAAATAATTATAGTTCCTTTGTGAACTTAACAGACGATATACATAATTATGGATTTAACTGTGCTTTACTGCTTTAAGTGTGTTAATTCGGGAATTCGTTCATTCGTTAATTGTAATTGTTGGTTTGAATTTTGAAAAATATGATAATGATAAATGCTATAATAATGAAATGATCACACAGGATTCATCATCAGGACAATGTGATTTGGCTGACTCGATATTTGGACGATGCTCTGATAGACTTGAGACTAATTGAGCGTGTGACTCGGTATTTGGATGTGCAATGGCAAGTCCTTCGAGGGATTTCATCGGAGGCTCATCGCTCCATTGGATTCCTCACCATCTCTCATTCCATGTACATGGAGCTCGTGGTGGACTACGTCGCGGACTTCCTGTACCGAACCCATATTTTCAAAGTCCTGGACACGGACACGATGAGGAAATTTTGTCTTGCATCCAAATTGGCGGTGGTCCCACCGAATGAAACGATTATTTGTAGTGGGGATGTCATCCGGCGAATGTATGTCATTCGACGCGGTTTCGTCCAGGTAATTATTTATGAATTATAGTTATATATGAATGAAACAAATTTGATTTAATATTGTCATATTGTAAATATAAGATTTAAACATTTGAATTCGTTGTGTGAAGGTTTTCTTGGGAGAATCCTCAACGACGATCGGGATTTTGAAACCTGGGAATAGTTTTGGTGAGGTGAACATGATTTTTGGGACGCCATCTCAAGTCACTTTGAAGTCGCTGACGTATCTGGAAGTGATCATTTTGGATAATTCCACCTTTGAAAAGATTCTTCAGTCTGCTAAAATCTTCTCGGAGGCCATTGACGCTCTTAGAAAGGATGACATTGGGATTTCGGTAAGTGTGTCCACAAGTGTTTGAGCTGTCTTTCAGTTTTAGGTGTGGAAAATGTACAAGTTGGACGCCGTTTAGCGTATTTTCCTCTCCAGTTTGCCACTTACCAATTTGTAGGTTCTTCGTGGGAGTCAAAGGAGTTGTTGTTTTGACTGTGCCGTAATTTTGTTGTTAAACAGGATTTCTCCCACAAGTTTTTACTCTATCGAGGCCGTCAATCCAAAAGACGCTCCCGAATTTCTCGACCGTTGAACGCCAATACTTTTCTCTACCGGAATGCGATGAAGAATTCCAAAGGGGAAGTCATCCATTTGCGAGAGCTATCGAACGATGTACTAATAAAATTATAAAATTGATCCATATAATATATTATATTTATTTATCCCACATTTTGTATACACAGATATAGACTTTGATTTGCTTTTGTTTTTCCATTGATTTTCGAAGCCGTATGCCAAGGAATTCAATAAATTGAGAGGATGCAGTTGCATCCGACTTTGTTTCTTGCCCTTCACTTTCCTTCCAAAAGGACCGTTCCTTCACTGTTGGGAATTTCTCCGGGTTTGTCTCATCATCTTCACGGCCATTTTGGTGCCTCTCGTCGAAGCTTTCCCCACCGTGAAAAATGATGTGGAGTATTACGTTTATATACTCGACTTCTTCTCACTGATTGACATGTAAATCCCACATATTTTGACTACAAAATTTATCGTTAGTATAGGAAATGCGCACTTTTTTTATGTTGGACTTTGACGCCGTTTGGTTTTCGTATTCAAGCTCAGCCGCTCAATTTTTCTAAGGTTTTACTTTATTAGTGTAATGCTTCATTCAATTTTTAATTTGGCAAGGTATATTCGAGCTCACACGGCCTATCGCGATTCCGCAACGAATAATCTCGTCACGCATCCCCTTCGAACCAGTATGAATTATCTAAAATCTTCATTCCTCATCGATTTCCTTGCCAGCCTCCCCGTTTATTTGGTCATCAATTATCTACTATTGGACACACCGTAATTTTTTTTCAACCTTTTTATTATATTTCCACTCACAACTTTTTGCTATCTATATTTTACATGAGATGGGCTTTATTTTACATACCGTATTTCCTCTAAGTGAACCCCCCGAACTCAAATCAATTTCCAATTTTGTTAGAAATCAAGGATATCTATTAAAGTTACGCTATATATGGCAAGCACTAGATAAAAATGGCTAAAATCCCCCGACTCTAATAGAGACCCGGGTTCAATTAGAGGAAATACGGTATTATTACCCTATTTATGTATACTGAGATTGTATATATGTGTGACATGGGGCTGTTTGCCTTTTGCCTTTTTGATATTAGGCATGAAGCGGAAGTTTGGGCGTATGGTTTGAAATTGAATCGTCTGATTTCATTGTACCGAGTCTACGATTTTTACAAATTCAAGGATATGAAAATCGTCAAAGGGAAAAACACTTGGAAGTATATATGCAAATACTAAATATAGATATGCAATAATTCCATTTTGAATTCAGACCTTCATATAGCAGATAGCTGCTGTCCATGATTTGAGTAATTAATTAATTAATTATGTGATTGTACACAAACATATAGAATGATAAAATTACTCCCACTTCTCGTCTATCATGCTCATTTACTCGGTTGCTTAATTTCCTTGAAGACTTGTCCAGCAACTCAAAGGAATTTCAATCCTCAACCCAGATGTGAAAAAAATTCCTGGATAACCAAATCCAAGTCTCCTGGTAATTTCAAACACGCATTCTTTCGGTAATTCTTCCATATAAATATAGTCTTGCACCAACAACAACAACAACAAACAAAACAAGAAAAACAACACACTGTAAAATGTAAAGAGTACAGGGAAATTGAGTTTACGCTCAACTTTTCAAGTCAACTCCCAGTCAATTTGTTTTGTATTTTTTGTATAGATATTATGAAACTTTCTATCGGACCAAATTTTTTTTAAAAAAGTCTGTGATTGTGTTGATTGCCAATCTCTTAAATGTGTAAAATGAGTAACTCGATGTACAATATGTACATATTTGTGTGTGTTTGCATGTATAATTGTGTATAGGGACTGAGGAACCATTGACAGATCTGGACATTTACATCACTTCCTTTTACTACATTTCCACAACATCCATGGGCTGTGGTTTGGGTAATCACCAATCAATGAAATCCACAGTGTTCCCTGTGTGCTTTTTTCATTTTCAAAAATAGAAACTCCATTAATTGAATAATTTTAAGATTAACCTATTCAATTATAATTATGTTTTGTTTTAGGTGACTTTCATCCGTACAATCAAGCCGAACGGATTCTCTACTCCATCATATTTTTCCTCTGTACATATAATAATTAATATTCCACACATTTCCTTTTCTATAATATAAATACAATATATCATTTAACTGCACCAATTAAGACGACAAAATTAATTATTAATTGTAAATGTGTGTGTGGGGAAATTGTGTCCTATACAGATATTTTCATACGAGCTTACGTGTTGGCGAATGTGGTGGGGAGCAAATGTCATATGGACCACAAATTACTTGGCTATCAGAAACAAATGAATTATTTAATGGGATTTTTAGCAAGAGAGAGACTGGACAATCGACTCACAAGGTAATACTTTCACTTTCATTTTCATTTGTTTTTATCCCAAAATTCATTCAAATTTGATGGCAATTCCATATACAATATACATAGCTTTTGTATTGAAGATTAAAGAATTACACACGAGCAAAGATTTCCTTATTTACTTACTTCGGAATTTTCCAACATGATAAGAAATTTAATTCAAAATATATGAATCAAATGCACACATTTTTTGTGGTCAACTTCAACGCCGTTCAAAATATCTGTAATTGTCGGCAGTTATAACTGGTTAATTTCGTGGGAGGGTTTTCAAATGTTCATAAGCTTAATTGAATGGGTTTCAATTTCAACAGTCGGATAATTCGGTACTACGAATACCAATGGCGTCGGACTCAAGGGATCGAACCACAAAAACTCTTTTCCAATTTATTCCCGTCATTGCGGAAGGAAGTTGCAATGGATGTGTTTGAAGATGTGATGCGACAGGTGTGAGCAGAAATGGACACATCATTTATACATAACTTTGGCTTGAAAGGAAAGCGTAAAAAAATAAAATTTCATGATGTATAATATATATCGTATATATTTTTTTTCGAAATATTATGATGATTCGCAATTCGTAGCTCCCCGAACTAAAGCGAGTTCCACCAAGTTTCCTCCGAGCCATTTGCGTGTACTTGACTCCGATTTATTTCCTCCGTCATGACATCATTGTTCAAAAGGATGATGTTTGCGATCACATTTACTTTATTTCCCGAGGGAAAGTTCTCGAGTGGAGGGAGGACGGTGAGGCTCATCTTGAAGTCGGCGAGTATGAATTCCCAATCCCACACACAATCTCATCTCAATTTTGTTGTTGTTTGAACATTGAACATATGATTTAATATTTAATTGAATAAGTTATATACATAAGATACCCATATGCAGCCTATTTGTTTAGAGTTGGAGTGGGGACTCGTCAATAATTATGTGGGAATGTTTTATTCTTTATTACAATTGCGCACAGGTATATTGGTGAGATGGACATTTCCACGGTTCGACCAATTTACAAATACACAGCAGCAGCTGTGACGAATGTGGATATTTTTGGGATTCGTCGGAAGGATTTTGCTCGCATAGTCAATTTGTACCCACGAATTGCTCGGAGATTTGCACGGCAGAAACAACAAGCTGCGGAAGCGGTGAGACCAAAAATCGTTGACATTTTCTTAAGTCATTTAACTTTTCTATGATTTCAAGTTGACTCCAAAGTATATATATTTGAGTGGCTTCCAAGCGCAGCAACAAAAAAAAAACATCGTTTCGCCCGACATAAAATTCTAGTGAAATGAAACGCTCTCAATTCTTCGTGTTTGTGTGTTTGGTAATCATTTGAATGAATAATGATAATAAAAATATGCTGTTTTTTGTCATTGCAATTGAAGAAAGAGCGAGACGAGACGTTGGGTTTGGAATTGGAGATGATGAAGATGGAATTGAGTGAGTTTCAAGAAAAGTTGAATGCTCCAGAGAAGAATAAAGTGGAACCGGAAAGCCATTCCTCCGCCGAGGATTTAAATGATCATCAAGACTCTTTACAAGTCATCAAACAATCTCTGACGGAAATTGTGGCTTTGGTTATCGAGTAAGTCTGTGCGTCTCGACAAATAATTCGTGCTCGCCTTCTTCCATTCTTTCTGTACATATGGTATATGTAGGCATTTAATTTAATTAATTTAAAGATTTCTACTTCATTTATATGCTCATTAAAAGACAAGGCAAAAAGAATGAAAAACCATTTGACGGTGGTCAAGTTTATTCTTCTGCTGTCCTTCTCGACTCCAAAACGTACCGATACCTCAACTTTTTTGTACGTTTTTTCTCTCTCTCTCTCTCTCTCTTGAGTAATTTAATTAAATGTGAATCAAATATGGATATCGTTGGCTTAAGTCGAAAAAGCCTCAATTAATTTAATGTTGGCCCCAGAAGGCGTATGCCAGTATGAAGTACACGTATACTCACCGTCTGGGGCCAACAGTATTTGAGGCTTTTCCGACTCACAATTAGGCCAACGACGATGTTGGCCTAACCCCTAATCGGGGATTTGAAATGGCTAATTAAATTAATTGAAATTAGACATTCCTGGCTGCCGTCATCTCCACGGCTCTGGCGACTTACCAGTGGAGTTTTAGCTTCAGAGTACGTTTCCACATTTTCCACATTTTTTGCACGTAATGTAATATTGTTTTTAAATACGACTGGACAAGAACTCTCTGCAATTGGACACTGTCTGTATTCTTTTCTTCCTTGTACTCTTATACTGTACAGGTGCAGAAAGACAAAAATCTTTTGGGTAGTGTGGACTACTCCATTTTCGGTGTTGGCTATCTCATGGATGTGATTTACATTGTCCGAATGGCCCTCAGTTTCCGCATCAGTTTCTTCAATGAGTCTGGCGAGATCGTGAGCGATCCATCCGAAATCAAAAACAAGTAAGTAATGTACTATAAAAAAAAGAGAAGGAAACATCTGTTGTCGATTGTCGACCACCTAAAGAAATTCTGATTTAAGTGTGGTGATGATGGATGTGTGTTTTTTGCTGTGAATCCTCCGGCACACCACAGGTATTTGAGTGAAGCACGTGGTTTCGGCTTGGACTTTCTCTCGACTTTCCCCTGTGAAATATTTGTTGGGGCTGCCGTCATTGGAGATGCGACTCCGACTAGAGAGTATTTAATTACTTTGTGGGTCATGTTGAGGCTCAATCGACTCCTTCGACTGGTACGTTTCACTTACGGTTTTTATAAGTATCTTACAATGGACTTGTGTCATTTTCATGTGGGTAGTTTCAACGCCGTTCGGTACAATTTTGGAGGATTTTGTAGCCAAAAGAACTTTAGATTATAGGCATCCAGTACATTCATTGCAAGAACTTTTGTACGAGTACAATATGATTACTCACATTGGAAATGAATTTGCACACACAGGTCCACGTTTGGATGTTCTTTGTGAAGCAAAGTAATTCCCTGACGGGAAATCTAGTTCGAACGAAGCTGGAGCGCCTCGCCTGTTTCACACTCCTCTACTTCCATTTCCTCTCATGTATCCTTCATGGGCTGAGTCTCCTCGGAGAATATACAACCTCAGCCGATTGTAGTAAAACGAATGATCGGCAACGGAAATGGGCTTGTGATGTCCCCGAACGATGGTTTCAAACAAAAAGTACATATCGTCTGTTAAGTTCACAAACGAACCATAACGATTTTCCTTAATTTGCGGAAATGCAACGACTGTGTCCGTCTTTGTGGGTAAAATTCTGAAAAAATTCAGGGTGACAGAAAAGGTCATGGCAGACAATCATGTCGAAGGACCCAAAACTCCATCTTGAGCCATTTGACCTTTGGAGCAGGTCAACGAAATTAAGGAAAATAATTATAGTTCGTTTGTGAACTTAACAGATACGATATCACACAATAAATACAATTGACAATTACGATTACGATTACGATTGTCCATTGATGAATTTGAATTTTTTAAATTGGAGAACACTTTTTTTCTTTTTTTCTTGCTTTTTTACATTTGCATTTAATTTCCCCTCGTGTTTTTCGTTTTTCCCCCCGTATCGTATAGATATTAGTCAGCCGTACATTCATCCGGTGAGTGGGAACGAGACGACTCGGTACTTTGAGGATTTGTCGGAGGGAGATAAATATGCATGGTCCATGTACTTTGTCCTCACGATCTTCACTACCACAGCGTATGGGGACATTCTCCCCGTGACTCATTTTGAACGACTCCTCACTGCTTTCATTGCTTTCTCGTCCATGATCTGGTTTGGATTGAGTCTCTCCGACATTTTATCCGGGCAGGAGAACACGATTGATGCTTCTTATCATTTGGCGGCGGATGTCGTTCTGGTTCGAAATGCAAATCCAAATCCAAATGGCTCTTTCCTCTTTCAATTCCCACATGAAGGAATTTTCCCAAGTGTTTTGTATTTTCTTTTCGTTTCTTCTCCCCAATGTGACAATGTCAAATTATGTCAAATTTGTTGTCTATATAGAAATTGTACAGCGATTATGGCGTTTCTCATCAAATCATTGAGAAAACTGTGAGATATTTTACGTTCGCTTGGGCTCAAAATAAAGGGATTGTCGTCCCGGAATTCCTCATTAAAGCCCCCGCTTGTTTGAAAATGGATATTTGTACCGCAGCCTATGGAGCTCATTTCCGGACTGTAAGTTTCAGAAGGAGACGAGACGATTTGGAGTTTTTTTTTCAGTGTGTTTGAAAATAAAATAAAAAACATCCAAGAGGAAAATTATTTGTATAGTGGATTTATATAAATAATTTCAGGGTTATTTATTTCGGAGTTTGCCCGAGGAATTCATTCGTCAGGCGACGATTCGAATGCATCATTTTTGGGTGTTGGCCGGGGATTATGTGATCCGTCAGAATGAAATTGATTCAAATCTCTATTTTATTCATCGAGGTTATGTGGAGTACACAAAAGAGTCCATTGATGAAGATGAACGAGCTGTGGTGGATCTTGGATATTTAGGGAAATCCTCGTTTTTTGGAGAGGTATTTCAAATATGTATATGAATTTGAAAATTTCAAATTGACGAAATACCCGAAGAAACTTTTATATAAATGGTTTTTCCTGAATTGTTTCATTGTTCATGTGGATTTGGTTTTGGTTTTGATTTTGGTTGATTTTGTACATATTTAGGCTCAGTGCTTGATTGGTCCGGAACCTCACGCGTACTCATATAAAGCTCAAGTGAATTTGGACGTGGTGAGTTTGTCCCCGTCGGATTTCCAGGAGCTCTTTGATATTTTCCCACAACACAAAGCCACGTTAATTAAAAGAGTACTGGCCAAGAGGAAAT
>JAIUND010003408.1:0-16034 GCA_034699125.1 Gisinianus flammeolus
ATAAATGTTTATGTCTGTATTAAAGAGCTAAATTATTTTCCTTCAAGTCCGCAGTTAATTCTTGCTTCAAAGTTGTACATAAAAAATGTGTGTATAGCTTCCTCACTATATAACACGTTCTTTAGCAAGTTCTACTTTTGTTTTGGAGAAAGCACCATTTTATAACGTTTATAATTACTACGAACTTGCAATTTATAATTACTAATTTTACTAATTTTAATTAGGATTAAATGTGTACAAAAACGTGTGAGTGAATGGAAAGTCGACAGTCCGAAGCAAAAAATTTCAAAACAATTCCTTGGAATTTCAATTTCGTGTTGGGAAATCAAGGAAATCAAAGGAACGAACGCGCCTTCCTCGATTTTCCTTGAATTAAATAAAATGTTAAAAGTTTGTGAACCGACAGTAAGTAAGTAATGTCGAAATTCAAAGGTTTTAGTTACTATAGGAAGCTAGTGGGATTGCCACTGGATGCCGCGATCTGTCTTAAAATTTCCAAAGCATCGTTCCCAACAACTATAAGCAGCATTTTCATAGCATTTTCAGTTTTTCAGAGAGAGAAAAAAGCCACAGAAGTTTAGCGTGTGCAAGTGTTTGTGTGCTTGCTCTTGTTTGTAAATACCTATACGTAGCTCAATAATTTATACAACTCAATTAAAATAGCATATTGATATTGTTTTTAATTCGGCGTTAAGTGCACTGCATAGTACATCCATGACGGTTGTTATACATATCATAAAAATTGTGCATTGGCAAAGCTTTGTACTTCAAATTATATAGTCAACACAGATTCTATACTGCTTATATGTACTCGCCATGTTATTGCATATACAATATACAAATAATGTTCTGTAATATACTATAACTCTTTTTTGATGAAAATCCATAGCTAATGGTTAGCAGGTATGGTTATGAAGATTTCAAAAATTTAACAAACGAGTATAATTTTGCTCTCACAACAATTAAATTATCAAGATTTAATGATAATGAATATAAAACCGGTTGATCAAGGATAAAAAAAGAGAGAAGATACATTTATAACAATTCTAAATGAATTTAAGACTATAGACAATTTGTAGCAAATTTCGTTATAGTATATCTATGCCTAAATGGAAAAGTTTTTAGTCATATACTATTGATGCTTGTAGAGGAATCATGGAATAAGAAAAATAAAAGAAACTAATGTGTGTGCAAACTCAATCATAATGTGTGCACATACATAGGTAGCTACATACGTACAAAAACAAGCGTCCGTTTGCATCTCATTGCTGTACTCATGATGATAATGAGGATGATGATGATGATGATGAAGGAGAAGGAGAAGAAGAATAAGAAAATTGAGAAAAACACACGAAGAGAATGAAAAGATGTCTGAGAGGAACCCAAGCATTAAGAACGATTCGGACTTGTGAGCAGCACACGCCACATTTTCTCTCATTAAGTTGACCCTAGAAATGACCCAAGAACTCAAGGTAAGACAATTCAACTCGCTCGTGACTGGCACGCGAAAACACATATAATATAAATAAGTATATATATAATACATACTTTCATTACACATTATACACACACATGCAACTCCCCCATATATTACTTTTATTTATATAATCCCATATGTGTATCATTTGTTTTTACGTGAACGGAGACCCCTGCCGCCCATCATCATTTGCACACAAACAACAAACAAGCAAAGAAACTGTGATTTTGCTATTTCCTTCAATTTTCATCAAATTACACGAATTGCTTCAAAAACGAAGAGACGCTAAAAGTACTTACTACCAAAATGAGTACTGATGAAAACGCTTATGCTTGTCCTTTTTGTACTTTTGTACCTATAGCAAAAAAAATTCCCGTAAAATCCATCCATACATACACAACATCAATTTTCATCTTGGTTTTTTTCATTAACTTTAATTTGTGAAACGAATTCTTGCTCTCAAATCCCCCAGTAATCATCATTAATTCGGTACTTGAAACAGTTTTCTTTCCCAATGCAGGAAAATCTGATTGTCAAATTTCGAAAACCTAATATGCGTATTATTAATGAGTTATGCAGTAGTAGTGGTTTCTTATTCGATTTTGCTCTAAATGACAACTTTTGTTATTGTAAAGCTGTTGAGTCTGTTTAAATCCTTTACCGGATTTAAAGTCCTCAAGTCCTCAAAAACACAGGTCACAGGTTGTTAAGCGCTCGCTTCGCTCGCGCTTTGAAAGTCATAATGTGGTGACATAAGCCCTTCCAGTTCCTTCCAAACTGATTTAAACAACGGAAAATTAAGCTCAAGCATTAATATTCTTTATCCATGCACATAGGTATGCCCTCAGGAATGGAACTTATAGGGAAAGTTCCCTTATTTAAGGGTTGACCTATGATCTTGGGGTTGCGTCCTCATAAGATAACGCACACACACACCAACAAATTTTTTGCTTTCCATATGGTAATGATGAGTATATAGTTGGGTGTAGTACACCGTGTACTAGTGTATACTGATAAAAGTGGGCATTTTGCCCATAAAATGTAGTATGGAGTTTTGTGTGTACATTCCTTAAAACTCAAAATCTTCTCTTTCTTTACTCTTGTAAGAATAATAAATCTTTTTCTCTTTCATGTTCATCGTTCACATTGACTTTGGCACAGGGATAAGAAAGAGAGAGAGAGAAAAGACATTAAAGAAAAATCATCCCCTTTATAAATATAATATTTACTTTATTCTTTTGTTACATCATGTTCTTACCTACAATTTATGACTTTGTCTATGAAACGCACTCACAAAACTATATCGACATTATATCGTACATACAAAAAGTCTCTGACCAAATTCAAAAAATAAACCATACGGATGTAGAATCCACATAACACATCTACTATGTACTTTAGATGAAGATTTATTATAATATTTTATTACATTATTATTGCAGTCTATTCTATATATATATATATGACGGTCAATGGCAAAATCCAGGCAAAAAAAAGAATGAGTAGAATTAAAATGAGCAGTTTTTTTTTGTACAGTTTATGTTCATTTTCTATATATGTAGATGTATAAATGTTCAAGAGAGATTTGTAGTTTTGTGTGTAGATTTTGAGATGATTTGAGGCAAGTTGAGAGATGTGAGATATAGGTGCCATGGATCAATTTACCAAGATGTGATTTACCAAAGTCTTTGTGTGTTTTAGCTATTTAGACGTGGGAAAAAAAGTAGTTTTTCTACATGTAGGAAGGAAGTTGCGGTCTATCTTCATCATCATCACCAAGACAAGGCACCGAGTCCACCAGAAGATTTTTCAACATAATATACCTAGGTGTACAAAGTACATCTCATATATTCTTCTCAACAAGAAAATTTCAAATTTGGACAATTTTTCTTCAAATTATCAATTCTCTCTCTCCCTTTCTCTCACTTTGGAATCCCAAAATTATTTTTTAATCTCATATACTCGTCTGAGCTTTTGCTGTCATTTGAAAAATTCACACAACATTTTTTTTCTCATAATAATATTCCATTCATTCTCCATTTCATATGCATATCCATGTTTTTTTTGTAGAGATGTGAATGCTAAATAAATGCTCCTCCGTTTTTTCCTATATGTATTCATCCCGAATTTCAACGCCTAAAAATCTTACCGTAAACTGTTTTTATAGCTTTTAGTTTTTAGTTTTTACAAACGTGACGATAAAGGTAAAAGAAAACATCCGTTTCGATAAAGAATCTGAAATGTACAAATTGTAATCATTTGAATCTGAAAATGAAACTGTTTCAACTAAATATGATTTTCTATATACATAGTACTATCTTCACTCCTATCTATGTACACATTAGAGAGCTTCTGCAGGTCAGAAGCTGACCGTTTTCGTAATAGCATAGCGGAGTCTCTCCCTCAGTTTCACGCACAGAAAACGACTACTATCTGTTTATTTACGCATGGACTAATAGTTTTTTTTTTATGTTTTCTTATATAATTCTTTCAGTCTGATTGTGATAAAGTGTCAGTGCCAACACCAACGCCAAGTTGTCAAGCAAAAATTAGAGTCAAGTGCCAAAAGTTTTTACGAAATGAAGGAATAAACTATATACACATAGTACATCTGTACTTACAGTATAGTTGCGTAAAAATTTCAAAATATTTTCTACCATTTGTTTTGTATACTGCTGCGCTATTATCCGTCTTGAGTAAAAGTTAAAGAATGTAATGTACCTACTTATATCTATATATACTTATATGACTAATGCGTTCAAATTGAATGTAGATCATGCCAAGTCTAACAGTCCATTCTTATTTTCTTTTTACGCTATTAACTATTAAATAATAATAAATTACTTCAATATATATGACCACCTTCATGAACAATCCACTATCTCAATCAAATCCCTATACACTACAACAGATGTAGTATACATCTTATTACATCGTAAATCCCAACTAAATGGAGTATTTCAGCAGATGAATGATAAGACTATCAAAACTATGATTTCATAACCAAAAAGAGACAACAATTTAGAATAGTACACAATATTCTTCAAACCTGTGCACGCTAAATAATACATACCTATAATAAAGGCTCTCCTAATAATATTCTAGCACCAGAACATTTGACGAAAGAAAAACTGAAAACCAGAAAATGACAAGCTATATTGATTGCAAGTATGTATGTACGATACATGTATACGGCAGTGTGAGTATCTGTACATGAGTTTAAAAATGGAAATAAAATGATACCATGTTTGATTATTGAGTAATATATGGATGAACAAGAAAATAAAGTCTAGTATCATTTCAAAAACTAAACCCTTTTTCATAAACCTTGCTCACAGTTTAGGTTTTAGGTAATAAAATATATGTATGTGTAAACGTGTAAATTTAAAAAGACTCTTGACTTGAAGAACGTGCAAAATCGACAGGGTTGACAAATCAAGTGGAAATGTGGAATTTTCCCTTCAGGAAGTTGTATTGACTTCGCCTTTTGTCTCTCTTTTCTGTCTTTTAAAATGTGTAACCAATCGATTTAACTCAGCTTTTATGTTTTGAATTTCAAATGTATTATACACAACACAGAGGAGAGAGAGAACTCACTTCTCTCCTCACAGCATATAAGTACGTACAGACTTATAAACATCTACACAGAGATCTCCAAGAACTCTTGATCATGTACTATCATGATATTATCATCATCATCATCATCTCCTTATCTATATAGTATCTGCACACAATATGTGATACTATAAAACTATATACACATCATAATATCTGTATGGAAAATGTCTCAACAGTCTTTGCATGTGATATACTCTTACAAAATACAATTGGAATCAGCGTGTATGTGTGTGTGTGTAGATATCTACTGTGTATAGAACAGCAAGCAAGCCAGTCAAAAGGTACAAGGAATACGTGACAGATAATAGGCATATATAGTATTTTCTTGAATGGTCTCTCCACCATCATTCAATTCAACCTTTCAACTAACGTCTATAAAAGTTGAGAGACGTTCCCACGCTTAGGACTAAAAAAACTAAAAAAACTCTACCAACTATCAACTACGCAATATTGCACATTACACACTCTCTTTCATTCACTCTTACATATACACACTAATACACACACTCAACTCAACTCCACAGACCATCCACTTATCTCTCTGTGTCTCTCTCATATCAAACTCATATCATCTGTACAGATAAAAAGCCTCCAATTTTTTCTTTTGTACTTATTATCTGTACACACATTCAGTTTGTTTTATATATTTCTTTTACAAATTCACACAGACGTTCAATGACAATTTACTATCATTTTTTTACTCTTCTTCTTCTGGTCGGAACATCTTTTCGTTTAAATTCAATTTGTAAAATGTACACAAGCATGATGAAAAATGTCGTGTGTCCTCTTCTCACTTCTGTTTACTGTCTACTCAGAGAGAGAAAAAAGAAGTCGCGTACTTATAGGTAATGTACAAATTAAGTTACTGTGATTCATACGCGTTTTTGTATGTATAAATAAACAAAGTCAAATTGAAAAATATAGTATAAAAAGTTGCTTACAAGTTTTCTCTTAATTTTCTTACTCCAAATCCCAACTAATTTTATGTGGTACGCAAGTATATTTGCTCAGTCATTCTAGAAATCTAGTAACTCGTCCGTCTACAGATTCTTCGTATTAATAAGTAATAAGCCTAGATTTCTTATATATATTGTAGTAAGTACGTCCGCTCACTCACAATGTCATGTCAATTGCATCTCATGTACGTGAACAACAATATGATTATAATTCGAATTGTTATCATTATTCTGATTTGAATTCACGTTTCCGATTTTACATTTACATACGCACGAGTATACATATCTCACATATCTGTATATATGTATATACTCTTTTTTTTTAGAGTTTGAACATCCGTAAGAGTCACACACAGGCTTTCTTTTTGAATTGAATCCCACCAACTTTTAACTCCTCACCTAAATATACTAAACTCTAATCATACTAATCGTGCAAACTACACACACAAATAATATAAGATAACAACCGTTAATATTTACCTATATATGTCCATACTTGTTGTCACTTTGTACGCAGGCACAAGTTTATGAATGCTTTTTACTACTACTTATGCTCTATAATCTATGCAAAATTATGATGACAATAATTTACAGGAAGAGAGACATATGTTCAAGGAATACAAGATGGTCCCACCACACCACTATAATATATAATATATATGTGCCAAGCTCATTGTTTACTTTTATGCTATTGAATGAAATGTGTGTGCGTCAAACTCAATCAAATTGTGTAGCATAGTAACTCCAAAACTCCAATTCTGTAATTGTATTATTTTTTAGTTAACTGTCTTGAGTAGTGTGTTTGTGTGTATACGTTGATTGTCGCTAATATCTGTATGAATGATATATGTATGTATATTACTCAGCAGGTAAAAGTTGGGGTTTAAAATGAATATATTCAGGTTTATTTTCATGTGTATAGACAGTTAGACAGAGATACATGCATGTTTCGTTATTAGGACTAACGAAAGATGTAAAGGTCTTAAGTAGTATTGTTGTATGAAAATAAATGGTAGGACATATACAGATTGGTTTAGTTTTGCTGAGGAGGTTCTTTCTTTTTTCGTGAGTTTCACTTTACTATAATATATCGAGAGAACGGGAACGGATACTCCACCCTTCCTTGATCTAGTTTTTCCCCATACAGAATCTCTCTCTCTCTCTCTCTCTCTCTTATATATTTTTCATACTTTACGTATATATGGCGTGGCTCTCAGACAAAATACAAATCCACAGCTAAAGTTAAAGTTGAGCCGTTGAGAAGACGATAAATAAAGGTATAAAACGTCTACAACGAATGAAACGACGAATTCACAATATATGACAAGATGACTACATATTATTATTATTATTATTATAACGTTCACCAACTACTTGTATGAGCCCAATTAACTCCAAAATATTGAAAACTAAACGTAAGGGAAACCGCAAAACACAACTTTTTTGAAAAGCTCAATTGCTACGGAAAAAATCCATTATTTCTCATCAGTTTTATCCAACGTCCAACAGGAATATGGTCGTTGTAACATTTAATCTTATATTTCCATCTCAATTCTCGAGTCATTTCTCCACAGACACAGAGTTTTATGTTAAAAAACATGCAATGTTTAAATTCTAATTGTCTTTTTTTCGTCTGTATAGTATACATGTAGTAGTCCCTATATAATAAATTATACATCATGCATTCACTAATTGATACCAATTCGTGAAACATAAATGGGATTACGATGTACTTACTTACAAGATACGGATTACCATTCTTCCCCCCTCAACGATATATGACGAAATTTTTTGAGAAAAACTAGAGAAAAGAAGGATAAATTGTGCTACATATATGTAAGGAAATCCATGTTGGAGATAATGATTATTGAGCAATAACATTTACTTCATTTTCATTTAATAGACAAAATTTCTCCTCACATCAATAATAATAATAAATTAAAACTGTAACATTTATACAGACAGACTTTTTTGAGTTAAAGTCGTTCAAGATAAGAGATTCCACTCTTCATTTGGACTCTCATATAAAATAAATCAAAAGTATCAAGATGCAAATATATATACATGCATGGAGATGATGTCAAAAGTAAAATGTTACAGTCATTCGTTTTGCTTCTCTCACATATACTCATCCTCAAAGAGTCAAACAGTCGTGACTGCATAGAAAAGTCGTTGCATGTAATATCAATTGAATCGTTAACTGCACAGAGACTTGTGTGTGTATTTTTTCCTTTTACAAAATTAACGTGCATCTTGAAAAAACGGTGGCTGCCAAATCCAAATCAGGATATTTCAAAGTTGTTGTATGGTAAATGTAAATGTAATGTACGATCAACGATTACACATTCCGATGACAGAGAAAAAGAGTTAGCAAGAGAGAGAGAGAGGGCGAGAGGGGAGAGAGATAAGGATGAGGAAGTTGAAAGTTCAAGTCTCCAAGTGTAAATTCTTTCAGTCAATTTTGTTCGCCTCTCGTCAATCCGTTGACATGTTAACACAGTTGATTGAACACTTGTAACTTTTGACTACATGGAACTTGTCATTCATTGACAAAAAGAGCAAGAGTGCATGAATTTGGGTGCAAACAACATTCAGATTACGGTACACACATACTGACAGCTCAGCCTTTTCCCAATGTCCCCCACTTGACTATACATAATATATGTATGGAGTCATCTTTTTACGGTGTCGAGAGCATAGAGATTGAAAAATGAAATTGCTTGCACAAGTTGCACACATCTTAACTCAATCTCTTTGATGAAAGCAAATTGTTCAAACACTTTAACAGCGTTCAGATTCATGCATCTTGAATAAAAGAATCGATGAGAGATTCAATTCAAAATCATAGGGAAACACTCCGTAATTTCCTGATATTCCCGTTTTAGCAATAACGTGCGTACAGAAAATACAAAAATAAGACAAACAAAAAAGAACGTTTTGTCATTGTAACAACTGAAAGATCCTTATTTGAATGTAATGTAAAATTTCCATGAAACTATATAGACAAAACTTGGTTTAGCACACACTTACAATGTTACTTACGATTAAGGCAAAAGTAAAAGCGAGAGAGAGTTCAAAAAAAGTATACTAATTGAAAGACAAAAGGATTTTGTTCAGAGTTTTTATAAATTAATTAAAATGATTTCACAGTTGAAGCAATCTTTCTCTTTGTGTCTCAGGTAACTTAGATTTAAGCTAAATGAATATATGAAATTATACATCCTCGAATAATTTATTCACATGTCTACAAAAACAAGTAAAATCTTTCAAATCAAGGAAAAAGAGTTGAAATCTTCTTCTTATTTTTATAGGACTGTAAATATGTAATAAAGTTAAACTGTCACTTTAATTTTCGTCGGTATTTGGACACATATTTTGGGGCAGTAAAGATATGACCAAACAAATCATGTTGTGGATTAGAAATAGGATTCTATCTTTGAGGAGTCTGCAGATGAGACGAGAGCATATGTGCATTACTGATTCTGATTACACGATGTTCTTCTGTCCTCATCCTCCGCGCGGATACACTCAATTACTCCTCAAACAAACTCTGCCAGTGTGTGAGTGAGTGTCTGCCTGTGTATGTAGTTATGTACATCCACATGCCATATACATCTCTGTATACGCAAGAATGTCATGCAATATTTAAATTAATTGAATAAGATGCATTAAATATTCATTATTCATTACAAGTGTACAGACAGTTAAAACAATTATTGCATTTAACAGGGAAAACATGATACTAAGTATGTATATACACACAAACACCGATTAATCCCAAGTTACTGAGACATTCTGAGATCATTTAACATTGTTACTTTCGTAACTTTGTCTTCGTAATAGTCATAAATATTATCATTTCAACCTAGTTAAGTTTCTCTACTACACACTTTTCCTTATTTTATCTCTAAATTGTACACACAAAAGCCGTTCTCAATTTCAGTTTCATGATTATGAATTGAAGCATTTGGCAAGGACCCAGCACAAATAAGTTTTAGCTTCACTGTAACAGTCGTAATCGTAGTCGTCACCCAGTTATTATTCTACAATGTATAATCTGAATTTGAACTTCATTTCTGTAACGTTTATATAACTTTTCAATTTCAAAATCCCTCATTTCCAAACTTTCAGTTTTATGACTACACACTGTTCAACCTTCTATGTAGAACATTTTGTTGTGTGTATTTATGTATTTAAACAGTCCTTTATGCAATTTCCATGCGGAAATCAGTTCTTATCTGTAAACTACATCTCGAAATTATTAAGTACATGCCTATACAAATAACTGGAAATTGTTATTCTTGACAAGTATTCATTTTCATCACTGTAAAAGAGAGGAAACTATAGTTTTATTTGATACCATTTTATCTGATTTGAGAGGAAACCTGGAAATTTGGAAATTGGGAAATTGGGAATTCAACCGCGTATACCTAATCTTTACATTACATTCGTATATTGTAATGTAAAAGTGATATAGTATTTTTCGTACACGAATTTTACGTACATTCATACATTACATACCCAGTACAAATGACTAGAAAACGAATAGCTATAGAAACTATACAAAAGAGTGTAGAAGACGAAGAAGAAGAAGAAGAAGAAAAGGAAAAAGAAGGAGTGAAATAAACGAAATGGTAGATTATTCGAAGGTAATTCAGGTGAAATAAAAGCCATCTCTTTGTAGAAAACAAGGGAAGGTAAATGGCTACAGTATGTCTGCCTACATCTACATACTACATACGCACATAACTTCTCCTCAGGTTCTCTGTATATATATGTGTGTGTGTGGAAGTGAAAGAGTGAGTGTGTTTGTGTCTCGAGTCTCATGTCTTGAGATCCAAATTGTGCATTGGTACATATAGGAGAAGGAGAGTACCCATGTAGTTTATGTATGAAGAGTCGCGTGCCACGAACATAGTAGTAGTATACATGGTTAGTCAAAGGAAAGGAGTTAAAACTACACTTGGTCGACCAAGCTCAAATGAGCTTTTTTCCCTTGAATTTCATCTACACTGTGCTGTATGTACGTACAGTGAACACTGTCCGTACACTGTTCAGATATATTATGTCTATATATATGTCTTGGCGCATTTCTTCTTATTTCTCTACCTTTCCCTAAAAATTTATATCTTTTTCACATATATATAAATACTCCGACTCTCTGACTTTAGTACTCTAATACATTGAAGAATAACCAATTTTCTTAAAACTCAATATCTCAGTACACAATACACATACGATACGTTCATACACGTAAACGTAAATCCACAAACCTTTCCAACAATTCACAAGTAAAAATACAACAAGTTCAACGTTTCCTCCCTCTCTTTCTTTCGTCTACTAATCCCATCTCATCCTAATCCTCTGTACCCGATGCAATATCATGTGTAATGTGATTGCGTATCCACTCCACAAATTCTAATTTGTATTGCGTACCCGTCTAGTATCAATTTCCACATTTACACAAGGGAAACGTCCCTACTGGTAGTCAAAGCCCTTCAGAGTAGACAGAAAATCTATCAAAAATCCTGTAATGACATTCTTCTTCACCACCACATCCAAACCAAACTTTATGACCACTCATATAGGATTCTAAATCCTATAAAACTCACAAGTAATAATGCCATACTCTTCTCCGTCATCAAAATTTTATCTAATTGTTGACATTTCTATTTGTATTAATCAATCCTTGATTGTAATTGAAAGGAAGACAGAGAAATACAAATTCGAACTCGAAAGAGGGGGGGACGAGAAAAGAAGAAGAAGAAGAAGAAGAAGAAGAGAGAGAGGAAATGAATTTTCGAAAAAAGATTTTTGTTGCAAACTCCAAACGGAGAGAGAGAATTAAAGTCTCAGTTCAAAAAGTCTGACAAGAGTTGTGAAAAGTCTACCTTTAAATGGGATATATAAATGTATGGTAAAGTTGAGGAAAACAGATATATGCATGAAGCAGGTGCAACTTCAAAATGAAGGAACATTACTATCAAGTACCTGCTAGAGTTAGAGTATGTATATTTTTTTTCAGATGAACAGAAATTTTTCATGCGGAGTTCCGCAAGACACCATAGGAGCCTAATAACTATACATAAGAAAAGTGCTTGTACATAGTTAGATGCTGTCTTGGTCTTGTGTCCTGTGCCAGTGCCAGTGCCAGTGCCAGAGCCAGTGCCTGCTAAACTTGACTAAAATTACACAATATAATTTATTATGTACATGTTGCATGTAGAAATCTAAAATCTCCAAAAAGAAACTACACTATTTTACTGTAATGCAATGTAATGTGTACATTCGAGTCATCAAAATGTGTATGTATATACTATACTTTTATGTACCTATATGTTTTTTATACATGTAGGTTTATCTGTATAACAGAAGAAGAGACGGAAAAGGACAAGCAAACGCCAAAGCAGATGAGACTTGAAATCTTTTCTCTCTCCCTCTTTTTGTGTTTTCTTCTTTTTTTATTCATACCTTTAGTACCTACCTGTATTGTATTGTATATGTGTATGTGTAATATCTTTTAGCTTATCTTCCAGTGACTTGGCTGCAGGTTCCCTAATGCCGACGCTGACAGTCAGCCAGCCATTTAATTGTGACCATCCGATGTGGACGAACAAAACATGCAATCCTCATGCCATGCGTCAAATACACAGATATTTTTTTAATATCACATATATACAATTTTCATAAATTATGTAAGCATGCCAAAAAAAACACAATGATGGCCGGACTTCATAGTCTGAATTATAAATTATAATTGGAAGATGTAACAATCTGAATTCTATACAGGACACAGCGTACTGATATTCTGATGTAATTCCGGACGTGTAAAATGTGCCCCTTTCCTCTTCTCTCCTTCCTCTGAGGTGGATTTTCTAATGAATGAAAGTCCAGAATCCTGGTCCAGGTCGTCCAGACAGACACACGTTAAAGATTTGTCGTTCTGATATGAGATTCTTACTCTTACACTTGTAAAATTTCAACTTCCACTTTGTTATCAATGAGCACCTTGCATTTAAAATTCGTAAATGTGTGTGCACAAGCACTCAAGTCTCCAAGTCTCATAAAGGCTTGTGAAACTGGAATTGGAATCCAGAGAGGAAAAGCAAAAGGAAAACGATGAGCGATCAAGACAGCGATTAGACAGTCACGAGTCACGAGCACCTTTTGTTTTATCTCTCACATCAGCTCATCCTCGGTCCTCATTCATAATTTCCTGAGGAATACGGGGAAGTTGAATACTGGAAGTAAACTTTTTTTTCTTTTTGAGGAAATCCGTTTATTTTTTTCTCTCCTTTTTGTTATAGCCCTTATATGCAGCTGAGTGTGTGTGTGTGTGTCATTATTGTTATTGTTGTTGGTACTATTTGTCTATTTGTGTGTGCTATGAATGAAACTGGAGGTATGTTTAAAAGTATACAACTCGGTGATTTCATTTCAAGATTGTACTTATTTAAAGGGCTGAAGATATTTTCCACGTAGGCTCTTTTATGAATGGACCTGTTGCAGTTGCAGGTGTGTAGGTGCAAAGGGTTTATTATTAAGGAACAGGCGACGGAAGTTGTGCAGTCGGTAGTCACCATGCGTGGCCAAATTTAAAAGTGACTCCAGTCGCCCACTCACATAATGAATGTCCATGTCCATGTAAATCTAATGTGTATACACCAAAATTACAGTACAGTCAGACAGAATTAAAGTCCAGCCCGGATTCAAAGTACACACGTATACACACACACACAAAATTTCCAATTTCTCGTCAGAAGGATGAGAGTTCATATAAGGAGTTGTGGAATGAACTGTGATTTTAAATCCCTATCTTGATGAGAGCATTATAAAAACTTTTTGATTTTTTCCAACAGGAAATGATCCAAAGTTTAAAATCCAACTTCCAACATCCAACAATTATTATTATCTTCTATCCATTATTTTATTCTAATTTACTGTGTTTATCATAGCGTGGCCACATTTGGAGCCTTGTTTGCCAACTATTTTTCTCTCTTCTCTCCCTCAAAAAAAAAAAAAAAAACAAATAACAAAAAACAAAAAAACTTTAATTGAAACAACAAATAAAGGAAGTTGCGAATGTTACAGAGGGGGAATAGTGAAAGAAAATCCTATGGGAGTTATGAATCTCACTGATTTCCGTTTTCATTTCTATTTTCTGTACCTTGCAAAAAATATATATATACGCGTACAAAATTCTGCCAAAGCAAATGTCCCCGATTTACATCTTTTTTTGTTTTGGTTTCCAAGATGTGCAAAAGGTATTCTGCAGTTTACCATGCGAAAGTCCTCAGATGCCATGAAACGCAATTAAAAAGGAATCTCTCGCCACAATCCTCTATATATCTGATACATGATGATATATATTGTTATTGTATGACAGATGAAAATATGCATGATGAATGGAAATGAGAGAGAAAGAGGGAATAAAATTAAGCTAAATTTAATTGCTGTACGGATGATGATCAACTGCTAAAGAATAAATCTTAATCTTTTGAACTTCTCGGCTTCTCTCTCTCTCTCTCTCTCTCATTCCCTCTCTCAAAATAAAAAAATAACAATTATAATGCAACATTCATCACAGTGACTTTTATATTTATAATAAGAAATAACGACGGAAAATAACAATGCCCCTGGAGCCAAAGATTAAGATTAAAAGTTAAAGATGAGCCGAGAGTCAAAGTACGGACAAAAGACGATAGACTGCTCGTTCACTTTGCTTTCTCTCTCTCCCTCCCTCTCTCTCTCCTTCTTACTTCAAACTTTATATCCTCATTATTATATTACACACTTTTGCCGTTTCTTTAGATTTAGATTTAATTTTTAATGTTGTTTGGTCAAATCCCCAATTAACCTGTAATATAAGTAGGTACCTTAATCTGTCTGTACGCACTTGATCGATAACATCAGTCAAGAAAAAGGCAAGAAAGAAAGAAAGAGAGAGAGAGAGAATTCAATTTCAGCAACATTTTGTATTATACTTACGGACTACGGAGGTATATAAAAATTTGACAGCAACTCCTGAGATTTCGGCATATTTAATTTAATGCGTGTCTGCCTACTGCTTATTACTTTTGCTTCTGAATATCTACCTCTCTCTCTCTCTCTCTCTCTGTCTCTTAATGTATATATATATTATATTATATATTATATATATATTTTATAGTTTTTACTTGTAGCTGCCAGAGGTTTCACATACAAAAATTTTGAGTAATACGGACTTTTGGTTAAATGTGAACTGCAAGAGTATTCGTGTACTACAGACATATTGTAATCTTATCATCATCATTAGTATATACCATAGATAATATATATGTGATGGATATATGGTTGGCCATTATTATTATTACCTCGGTGATTATGGTCGGGCTCCACGGTGAGCTGACCAAGGGTTAAGATCTCGTCGACTTTAATCACCATCCTAAGAGAGAGTACCGATAGATTGACCCTAATGTCAATGGCTTTTCTTTTGCTTGCTTCTCTATAACATTCACAACCCTTTCAAAACTCTACATCCGTGTATGTGTGTGTGTATATGTAGCAAATTCAAACTACAGGTGTGTACACACAAATGTGCAATTTCCTATGTATTAGCCATATTATTATTATTACATGTGATCGCGTGCTCGAAATGGCTATCTATAGGCAAGGCACAAGTCAAAAACGTCTACCCATTTTCTTTCTCTCTCTCTATTTCTCTCTCTCTCTCTCTCTCTGTCTATTTTTCTGTACATTAGGTCGAATTACAAGTTTTACAACTACTACCAACCAAAAAAAAATTATATAAAATGGACTAAACATCAACTACAAACTTTTCAGATTTAACTTCAACTTTAGATCCTCCACGTCATAATAAATGAGTGGTTGTAAGTAAAGTATTAAATTTGATGAGAATATATATGTTAGTTATTTTATAAAATCCCCAAAACATGTCTGAAACACTCAGTTACTTTATGAAATACTGAGGATTACATATATTA
>JAIUND010003409.1:0-16029 GCA_034699125.1 Gisinianus flammeolus
ATTCAAAAAATTCGGTGTTTTAAAAAAGTTTCCCTAGTAGTATCTAAAGTATTCTAAGGTGAGGCTAACGTTTTGACTCACACTGTATATTGAGTATAATAATGTCGAGTACAACACGTTTTGTGTCAGCGAGAAAATTGGCATATTTTGAGGATGGATTTCACTTTGTCCGTCGAGCAAATGCTAGTTTTGTGTATAATGTGAACTTTATTTAATACATCAATCAAATATATTACGAGCTTTTTCCTAGCTTGATTGTTAAATGAAAAGATTTTTGACATAACAAATAGTCCACCTGTCAATTTGTCGTTTGATCTTTCATTCGCTCAATTGCAGTTATATATTTTAGAGAAAAAAACAAAATAGAGACCAGAACAATATTTTGTACTACTTGATCTTATACTTATCGTTAGGAGTTACATGCATGTGTCTCTCATAATTGGTAACTCTATTTTATCTATGTTATTGTTAATTATGAGTATGTGAGAACAAAGAGTTCTTTTAATGTTTCAATTATATTGTTATCATTGCATTTATTTTAAAGCAAAATTATGTAATCTTAATCTTCCTTTACTCTATAATGTAAGACTTTCTTTGTGTATCCTTCCCGTATTTACCATGTATATGAAGGAAATACAACATTGTTTTTTGATATTTTACACATTTTAATTTTAAAGTTGTTTACAATGTTTGTCCTTTTTTGACTTTCTAGAAAAATGTACAATGTACATGCATTTTTTTCAAGATATATAAATTCTTGTGCAAAAATAATGTACCAATAACACACCAAACAAGTCCTAATATATTACGCTTAACTATAATATATAACATTATTATAATTATTACGATAAGTATTATTTTACAGCCAGATTGTTCAGCGTAGTAATTGATAATAATTATATTATACGTCCCAAAAATAAGAATAATTTGAAGATACAACTACCATAATTTGTATGCTAATGATGTATTCAACAATCACAACCTTGATTGTGTACGAAAAAGCCTGTTGTGGACTGATGGATGAATGCGTAACGTTTTAAAACAAAACAGAAGAAAAAAACCCCGATTATGTTTTGAGAATATAATATTAAAAAGGTCATTATTGTTTTATATGATACGTGATATGTTAAATAGTAAATATATATATAAATAAATTTCTACGTTTCTCAAATGACATTTGTACATACAAATTCAAATTGCAAAAAAGGAGGCTTGTATCTACAGTATTCCTTTTCATGAAACTTCACTGAAAAATCGGTAAATAAGTACAACACAGTTTGTATGCGTCATGAATCCATTCATATTTTTCATACCATCCTTTACACAAATCAAAAAACACATTCCTTCATTATGTGAAGGAATGAAAAATTGCAAGATAGACTAATGAACTTTTATGTAAAAATATAGACGATTAGGCTTGAGGTCATAGATTAGAAGGCTCAAGGATTTATTTGCATAGGAAAATATGAACAGAATTTTGGATAAGTACACACTTGATGGAACGGTGCGGTACTTTGTATATATCACGATATCATTTTTTAGATTATGTTTTTCTCAACTTTCATTTTCCAACTCTCCCCTCATTCATTGTTAGCCACTTGGCGACAACATTTACACTGTTACAGGAAACTGCAACCATCAAACTTGTAGTTGGAGTTCTAAAAGTGACTTTGTAGTCGAAATTGACTGTTTAAAATGGTACAATGTTGCAAAAACACTCGGTTTCCAACCCTTTTTTACCATTGATTTATAGAGCTTATCTTTTTTTTAATGTATTATTTATTCCTGTCAAACTTTATATTTGCAAAAACATGATATCGGCACTGTGTACTCCACACACACTGCTGTCAACGGATGAATAAAAATAGGTACTTACTTCTACGTAATATGGTAGTAATTGGCGGAAAGTAAGTAGAAACTAGTGTAAATGTGTACATGAATTAACTGCTGGTGGTACATAATATATTTTCTTGGTTCATTCGACGGGTCAAATTGAAGTAGTTAATTGCAGTAACCGATATCTTTGGATTAATTCATTCACTGACTTGCTACCACAATAAAGTCCAAACGTGTGTGTACTTTTTGAGCCACATTATAGCTTTATTTTTTTTATTCCATTGATACAATCCTTGGAGGATAAAATGTCAAATTTTTTTCTTGCAATTCTATACAAGATGATATCGTATTTACAAAAGGAACTTTTAAGTCTAAATTTTTAAAACCTATACGTCTACATAAAGACATAAATATAAGTAGATGAAAATATTCTTAAAATGTAACACGGGAAATCACATTTATAACTGAAAAAATAGAGAGTATTGGTTTGTCCAGTAACATGTACTTTTATAGCATGGAGAAAATCAAGAAAGGCAGTACAACAAGAGATTCAGCTTCAAAAGGTTTTATATAAACTATATAAAAAAAGGTACGCAAAAGGAAATCAATCGAGTACAATCATATTCATGTAAAGAACTTAAAAAGTAAATGTTTCGAAAGTCAATATACCACGAAGAAACTATAACAATTAAATAACCCAAATTTAGTGCTAGATAATTGCTCCAGTCCAAGATAAAGGGCCTTTGAAGACTCGCATTCTATATAGACAGAGAAAATGGATTAAAATATATACTTTTAAAACTTATATTTTCATTGTCATATATATTACGAAAGAATTTTCATTATTACATGTTTACTAATTTTGAATCAATATGTGTCGTGTAATTTTTTCCAATTTTTTCGATTTTGATTATTTATTCTTCAGTTTTGTGTATTTAGAGCACAATAATGACAAAGCACTGAAAAATTGCAAGCTAAACAATGCGAGCGCTCGGGATCCCGCGGGATCATAAGCAGTAACAACATGCAATAAAATGGTTGACAACTCCACATTGTACAGTTTACACGGACATCAGACAGGTATTATAAGTTGTATTTTTTGAAAAAGAAAAGGATGTATTTTTTTGTAGGACATTCTAATAGACTTTGTCTACATATAATTATATATGTATGCCCTATCTTTTGAATCATTCCATTCACTATAAGAAGAAAAACATTAAAAGTATTCATAATTTACACATTATTTCAGTTATAAAGTAAATTCAATCACATTGTGTATAGTTAAACTCAGGTAATTCACATGACACGTACATACACAGACAAAGTAATACCCAACAAAACAATCAATCTTACATTCGCATTCACTCTACACTACAGTCTACACGCCTGCATGCGCAAGTAAAATAGAATACTGACGATGAGTAAAGCCACAGTAAGTGTATCATCACATCGCCTTGATTTCAAGATTATCTGAAATGTTCAAATGTGCATGTAACTGTGCACATATTGTACACAAATTGTAATCATTCATTCTCATACGCATGAACGTCCACGAGTTTTCCACACACAAAAACAACAACAACAAAAAAGTATGTCTTATAAGTACTTACTAATATTGTTTCAGATACAACATAATACTTACAAGTATACAATTATGAAAAGGAATTAAGACACAGATACATGAAGATTATTATATATACGTATGGCAACGCCAAATTCACGCCAAAAGTTAAGAAGCAACCGAGCCACTTAACTATTTAACCGTCATAGTGTATTATTATAGTGTAGTATAAGTAATATATGGTATGTAATATCATCAGCCCATCATTTAATTACGTATAATAATATATATTTAACAAATCTTAAAGCATTTCAATTTTTACCAAAAAAATAGTTTTTGAACTTTTTCACTTGGTACAGGTACATGGACTAATTAAAATATTAAAGATGGACTCTAAAATCAATGTTTAATCGTGAGTACATAATTTGAACTATCTTTTGGTTTGATTTCCATAATACATAGGTTTTCCAGTTTATATTTTTCACGAAGCACTGATAAATCCCATCGATTAAGAATCCAAGAAACGAAATACTCAGATAACACTTCCGAGATACAAAAAAGTTTCCCTACCATCAGTACCAGTTAAACTCCTTTCAAGCAAAGAATATATATTCACCTTTAAAGAAAATGCAAGAATATAATATACTGAAATGGAAAACAAAAGGAAACGTTTGAAAATTGTACATTTATACATACATATACACACATAAACATGGTTCTATGGTTCTAGAACTCCAGGAGTTCAACTCCTATACATCCATAAATTCTAACGATAAGTACTGAATTGGTTTTTCCTACTTAAGAATACATCTATACAGATTGTTATACTCACCTGACCTTTCCTTTTTACACTTGTTTCCTTGTCATCTTACGTGACAATTGGATGTATCTTATACATTTCATTTATTATATTATATACTAAGTATAGGGTATAGGTATGCTTGATATAGCGAGATGGGTAAAAAACAAAATACAGGTGAATACTTTTACTAGGATTATATTACATACGTATATGGCGTTTGTATAAATGTGATGACTGAGATTTGGTTGACTTGGGTTTCCGTGGCTCATGCAATAAAAACACTTTGGGTAGGCAGAAAATAAAAGATAGATTAAAAAAAAGGCATGCAGGAACTTAGCCAAAGCCAAATGGGAACGTGAAGAAGCCAATAAATGACGAGATTCTATAGATTTTGAAAAAGAAAAAAGAAGCCCACATGAATCACAAATAATAAATGTAACTTATATATACATATTAGATTAAAAGTATTTTCATGCGTCGTTCACTGTTTTACACAAAACCACAAGACCAAGTCGTTTTCATATTGTTATTTCATATGTCCGCATAAACCTCATCAGTCACAGGCATTATAAATTCATGATTTACTGTAAAAGCAAAAGTTTTCATAAAAAAAAACTTACGCGGAAGAAATACTTCCAAATATCATGGCCATCCTGCTCTGAGGCTTTGCGGTGAAGCCGTCACGAGAAGAACGGAGATTTGTTGGCCTTGGACGACACGTTTCTTCCCTGGCATGACTTTTCCCGGATCGGGCATCACAGAGTAATCGTTTCATACACTCATCGTCACAATCCGGCGCCACCGGTGAATTTTTATTATAAAATCTACGAAAGATGATCATTTTACATTTAATAATGTCACACACTACATCAACTACTCCATACTTTTATGATAGCATTTTTGTTGGTAGTTTATTAACCACAGTAAATTTGATTCATGTGTGAGTTTTTACCTGTAATATAAATTGAAAATATGTTTATTTTTGTACATGGACATGACCAGGTCATCCCACTTTTGAGGACTTAGCGAGCTCATTCCATAGGCTTCTTTGGCCGAGTACAATTTGTACCATGTTAGTTTGGAAGCTCTCACTCGATTTGCTTCACCCAGGTCCGTCACCCATGTTTCATGGTCTATCACAGTCTGCAAACATGAATACATTCAAATCACCATTGTTAATTTATTGAGACGTAATTAATGTGTGTAAACGTGTATACTCCTGTCCGCCTGTCATGCTTTACTTACACGACTTGTCGTTTTGTAGTCACCATCAACATAATAGATTCTGTAGCCAGGGTTCAAATTGAAGTATGGTGTCACCGATGGACCAATGTAGGCCACACTACAAGCACGAAATGGATCTTCTTTAGGATAGAAAAGTTCCAACTCATCAAAATGTGTGTGACCGAAAAATTGAGCTGCAATCGTGTTTTCGAATCTGCAAAGTAAGTATACACAAAAAATTGCTATTATTGTCTCAAGGTTTGAAGGTGAATTAAAACCACCTGAACTATAACTACATCTTTGCACAATCACACTCTTATTCTTCCCCCGCATATACAGATACTTATTGACATTAACGTTTTTTAAAAGAAGAAACATTACCTGGAAATGATTCTATAATAATTTCGAGACCAAGTCGTCATGCAATCCGAATGACCAGGAGGTATGTGACCTTGTGATCCCATATTATTTGATAAAGAACAAATAATGAACAAATTAACGTGACATATCATAAAAAAAAATAAAAAAAAACAGCGATGGTCAAATTACAAATTAAATAGATTACAGATGAGGTACAAATATACGCACAAAGCATACACAACTTTTAAAAATATTCTTTTCTAAGTCGCTATTGCCAAAATAAGATGTAAAACTGTTTTCTGGATCGGATATTTCAAAGCTTTTTGTTTATTTACTTATAGAAAAGAAAAACATAATGTTTAAAATAAATCTTTGACATAAAGTAAACGGATTAATTGTGAATGATTGTACAATGACCCTCCTGGATGAATGTTCAGTCCTCCACTCCACTTATGTCGACATTGAAATGTGTGAATCAGGAGAACTTCTGCATCATTCACAAAGCAAAAATCAATTTTATGCGGTTCCACTTCCCAATCCTTTCCATTTGGACTTTTCTTTCCTTGAAATACTCCATGTAGAAAAATAAACTGAAAGGATTGACGATTCATAGCAATTTCAGCTACAAAAAAATAAAAATAAACATTTGTTTAGTATTTTAAGAATGCACATAATTGAGTATAAATATAAAATGAAAATGTTAAACATTATTTTTTAAACGTAATTATTACCTCTTTCATTATGCATTTTAGCCCTCGACTCGATTTAGTCAAAATTATATCATAATATTTGTATAATAATAATAATATACATACTAGGATAATAATTATGATATTAAAATTAAAAAACTATAATCATAAAGCATATTAACATTTAATTTGACTTACGATTATCAGGAAACAACTTGCGACACACTTGACAGGGAACATTTGGAGGACCATGGATTGTGATATGTTTCTTGAGATTTCCAAGTGTTGCAAATGAAAGTGGACAATCTATACACACGTGAGGCCTGTCAGCATTCGTTCCATGAGCTTCTTTTAAATGAAGATAAATGTTGCTTTTGTCCCAATTTTTTCCTTTTCTTTCTTTTTTAATTTTTAATTTGCCAGTTGCAGTCATGTTTTATTTGATTTCGGGATGATTTCCATGTAGCGGCTGACAAAAACAAATATTACAGAACCAACGATTTGGATCATCTGGAGAAATGCTAAACAAACAAGCGAGTTCATTGTTTGGAGTTTTTCGTGACTGATCTCGTTCGTCTATTGGTGACAAATTATTATCTCCTTCGTCCACTTTGGGTTCTGTAATAGGATACAGTTTCGGGAAAGAACGATATGGAAGCGATGAGGAATTATTGGCAGCAGCTAACTTTAAAGTTTTTGTTGATGTTGATTTTATTTGCCGTGAATACAAATTTGATGGGGCAAAATTGCTTGTCAAAGTTTCACCGTCAGAAACTGTAATACTAGAGGGTTTTGCTATTGCATTCTTTGTTTTAGTGAATTTAATTTGAGATTTCAATTTCATATTATCTGGCTTTGGATTCGAAACTTCAGAATTTGATGCTGCTTGCTCTGGATTTTCAATTGAATTAGCTGCTTCATTTTCATTCAAACTAATACTTGCAATCAATGTTTGTAGGTCATTATGACTGGGCAATTCCATCTTGAACCGGTAAATAAGATTTGATAATCAATTCTAATAAATAAAATGAAAGTCATGTTAAAGCTTTTTTGATAGGTAAATCTTGCTATTCAAGTAAAAAAATAATTTTGTGAAAAGATTGAAAACAAAAACAAATAACTTAATTAACATCCTTGAGTTGAAAAAGCAAATTAGACTTACCAAGTTTTTTAATGCTTGACATTGTCGGTTACACATTTCAAAAAATAATTACTGTGTTGTTTCATTGTAAGAAGCGGAAAATAACTGATTTTCTAAAAAGAATAATAGTTTTTTGTTCAGAATGAACGTTCGTAGGATATATCTTTACTTATAACGCTTTCATTATGCACATGCAGCATATAGAACAAGATTTAGAAAAGGATTTTTTCAAGGCTTTGTACATACGTATGCTATTTGTAAATGCTTTGTTGTGTATTGTAAATATATGCAAATATTATTGGTTTTTTGTTGTATGAAAATAAGCAAGGCGTTTACGTGTATCCCGCTTGACCTCACCTATAATGTGTACTTTCTCTCTGGCCAACTCAGACGATTGAAGTTCGAATATGAGCCATTTGAGTTCATCAACCGGATCCGTACTATTCATAAGTAACCACCTATACACACGACGAATTCAGTCATATTTAGAATATGTTGTAAAATGTATTTAATGACAAGTTAAATGCAGATGATGGAATTAGAACTTGGGGCAACTTACCAGTTTTTGTTATTGCAGTAGTTCATGTTGAGTGAGATGAGTTTAAAGCCAGGTTTTATGATTGTTGAATAGTAAGCTCCTTCCCGTAAGGTACTCCGGCTTGTCGATGGAAGCCATCGTGACCATTCTTTTTGAAGTTCATCATAGAGCCAGTCAATACTAAAACGTGGATTTTTAACCCAAGGAGGTGCAAAACTGTACAAGGAGCAAAAAAATATATAAAAATTATACATCATATAGATATTAATTAACTAATAACTAATTACAACTAATCATTGATATAAAGTAAGACTGAGAACATGCCTATTTACAGGAGCTCCTTCATGGTTACCCAGAGCTGGGAAAACGGGTTTATCCGGAAAATATTGCATAAAAAGGTCCACAGTGTCTTTAATGATTTCCAAGTTTGCAGCTTTCGTTTGATTCCAGACATCATGAGCTGGAATATCCCCCGTCCAAATAATATAGTCCACGTCCTATACAAAAAGTAACAAATTCAAGCTTACTTGTTAGTACATTCCAACTCAAATATTTTATTGAAAAAATATATACATGCGTCATTGCGTACGTATGTGCAAATAAATAACTTACAGGATGAGTTCTTGATATATGTTCAAACATAGATTCCATAGTGTTTCTAGGAGTATCACATTTTCGATAGTCACCCCAAATTCCAGCACCTAAATGAGACCTGGGTGGGACGGGACCACTGCTCAAACCTTCATTCACAGAAATGTCGTAGACATGGTACAAAAAAATCAATCAGTATGAAAGCAATTTTGTATACATATATAGATTTCTCAGTTACAAGGTAACAACAAAAGACTGAGAAAAGTATCTATAGACTATTTCCTTATAGGAGTAATTATGATTATATAAAGTACTCACGGCAACACAGCGGCTCACCGCACTCGGCATTTGAACCCGCTTCATAATGTGGGTCCCAATGTGTGTCCGAGATTTGCAATACTTTTAGCTTTGGTGCTCCAGGCTATACGGACAAACATGTGCACATGAATGTTATAAAACATAAAACAGTAATTATTCAATATCAAACATGCATGTGTAAAAAATAATGTTACATGCTAACCGTACTTTCTCACAATCCCAATACTCACAAGAGTGACAACCACAAACCAAAATACAGATACACCACAAAACAGCTATATTGAGTACCCATACAAATTTATCTGTAAAATCTGTTCCTCGCAGTGGCCGCTTTTGCTTTGTTATGTCACACTTGCTCTCGTTGTTTACGGATATGTTGTGAGCAGTCAACATTGTTTTTACCTCTGCCAATGTTTACTAACAAATCAAGTTGTTCCCTTAGAATGAGAATATAATTCATTTCGTCTTAAACCTTAAATCTAAACCATAATAAGTAATAACTCAACGTCCAGGCGACACTGATTGCTTTGAGTCATATAGCAATCCCAATTCCCAATAAATGCCAATAATGTTTTACAATCTTTGGGTATGGATTTAATTCTCTATAGCATTATGACACTACTAGCGGGAATCAATATGAGCTTCTATATACGGCTTACATGTGAATTTTAATACAGAGATATGCCCCACTAACCCAGAGAGCTTGGACAAATTTCCAAAGTCATTTTTTATTTGCCACCACTATACAGTTTTCTTTCTTATTTTTCAGCGTGGCAGAGTTTGACAGTTGGAAGTGTTTTGTTACTGTTAATCTAAACAACTTTTCCGTGTATTTCATACAAAACCATCATAAAATGTCATCAATTACTCAATCATTATGTATACGCGTATGTGCCTTCTTAAATAACGGCAACAATATAGCGATAAATCAAACACGGAAGAAAGAGCGGTGCTTCTAAAAATAAAGGAAGGCAAAAGAACAAATCGGACGGTCGAAAGTTCGACTAACGGCCACAGGAAGGTGAAGATGGCTTGAATATACTTATATATATAGTAAAAATAAAGGAATAAGCTGTGTGCTATGAAATAGATATAGCCATTGTAATTAGTCATTGTCTACCTCAATATTTTCTTTTCTCATGCAAGAAGATGGAAGAGGAAACGGCTATATAAGAAAGAAAAACTCCGTGGGTCCTTTGCTGTAGGTATAAAAGTACATAACTATCCTATCACTGATAGGCTATCAGTGAAGGTACAACAAACAATATATACGCTACAGAGTCATTGTTGTCTGCATGCTAATCAAGCAATCCTAAATTCAAATCAAAGACACAGGCCAACCATCAAACTGCAATGGTAAAAAAAATAAAGATGGGCTTGTAAAGACTATGAGTTACCAAGTTGACATTCTACAACTCAATGTGTTTGCTTATATAAGTACACACTGAACATGTTTGTAAAAAATTCTCTCTTCTCTCTCTTAGATAATAAGTTCTTACGACATCATCACACTCTGTGTTTACATAACAAATAAACAAGAAAAGTAAATAGAAAATCAAGTGCTTTCTACAAGTGAATTCTTAGGATCTCCATCGTCAGTATATATAGGAATTATATTCATCATATTCAGTCAGCCTATCTATCTATATAATCTTATTCGTGATTTCAGTTGGCAGGGGCAGTATATTACCCAATACTTACTGTACAGATACAAATATTGCACTCTCATAAACCAGTCATTTTTTTCAGTTTTGAAATAAAATGATCATGTAATTACCTTTGGCTCAGGATAAGTAGGGACTGGAGGTTTTGGTATGGGTGGAAATGCAACATTCCATTGTAAATGGGGTGAATTTTGTTTCCCACACGTTTCTCCAACGACTAGAGCACAGATGTCATTTGAATCCAGAATCACTCCCCTCAAAACTTCGATAACTTCATCCTAAAATGGTAATGATAATAATAAACATGAATCATTTTACACCGAAATCACATGATGAAAATTCGATATCCCAAAAAACAGGCCATGATACACATTGACTGCGTGGGCGGGTAAAATTTGTCCAGATAGGAAATAAACTGGCCTCACGATTTCCCTATTTGCTTAAGTGACTTAAAATAGTTAAAATTAAGATTGTCATACAATCTAATCCATACAATCCTAGCTCTACTATACACGTGAAACTAAAAAAAATAATGCTTTCATGGCTGTAATCTCTAGCTCAAATACAAACAAAAAGATAAAGCTCGTAACGAAAATGATTTTTTTCATCGTAAATACGATATAAAGATGACTTTATAAATAAAGAATGTGTAGAGCTTACAATATAGAGATTGATGATTCCGGAACAAACTCGAGGAGTTTGCATCTTTAGGTTGACACACAGTTTGGTAGCTGCCAAGGAGATTTCCTCATTGGTCCGTCCACTGTGCACGTAGTGAAACAAAAGTCCAACGCCTGCATGTGTTTGTGTAAATAGTCACAATCATCAAAACCAAATACAGAGATTACAATTTTTTGTGCAAATACTAAACATTCGTTCATCCATCAATACCAATTTAAAAGTCGTCACTATATATATATACTCACTTAATAATAAACTAGTTTCAAAATATTACAGACCAAAACAAAACAAAAAAATTGGAGGATTCTAAATGAGACATGTCAAATCAAATACTTTCTCTCTCTATTCCCACTCAGGTATTTATTGTACATTTTATACATTGTCATTTTAATTCGATTGTATATCTACATTTGTTTTGTATACGCAATTCATGACAAAATAATTACGCAAAAAGCCCTCCAAGATATAACACATTTCCTTTTTCATAATAAGTAATGAAAATTGAACTGCTCCATTCTAATTAGCATGAGTGCCCATATCTATAACGAATTCACTATCATCATCGTCAATTGCATATGGCTAATAAACGAAGACTTTTCTTTTTCAATCTCAACCAGCAAGAGCAATATTATTTAGTATTATATTAATGTAATACAGGGCTGAATAGGGAAGTTTCAGTTGGCGAAAGTGAAAGCTGATGAAATATTTATAGGTAAAATGTTATATTGAAAAGTGGAAGGTAAACAGTACACACATAATATGTGCATACACAGTACACATGTGTGAACTGTGATAACTTGGGGCTTGATATGTAATCAGCTACTACCACTACAGTATTGGCGTCGGTGTAATAATTTAGAATAACAATGCACGAGGTATATAAACTCTATAATTGCAGTAACTTGACAATAGCTGGAAAGAACAATAAACTTCTTGTAAAGGTTGATTCATTGATTCAAGAGCGCACCCACTGAGGAGGCTTCTTTTTCAGTGAAACAAAATGTTAAGCCTTTATACATACATCCATTACATAAATATGGTACCTGTATTCTAGCAATCCATTTCCTTATTTACTTTTTATACTCTATCATTATGTATTATGTGTACAAATATCTGTATAGTCAAGACGAAGAAGAATGAATGAAAAGATATAGTCTCCATGAACTTTACAGGCGGGGGAACTAAAAATTTCCTACATCGAAAAATTCCTTCAACACATTCAAATCCAAATAGAATCAATGTTATGAAAGTTTATAGTTACAATATAAACAAATATCTGTGCAATATGAAAGTTCATCTTTGAGATCAAGTCCAATGTTCAAAGGCATTGTTGTCAATTCCATCACAGGTAGGTATGTCGGTCGCATTCTAACTCCTTTTTTCAGCTTCATCTGTCTCTGAGTATATATTAGTTTTAGTATAGCGAAAACTCTACTGCAAATGTGAGGAATATTTATATAAACTTAACCAACAGTGACAGTAACGACATATGCCTAATATTCATTGTAACGTTCAAGTTTTTTTCAGAAACCACTTACTTTATAAATAAACTTGAATAATAACCACCAAGAAATCTTACTTACAATAAGTATACCTAATGCAGAAATTTAAACACAACCAATAATCCGATAATTTTTATATCACAAACTGTATGCATTACGTATCTGATTTATCTCAAATATGGAGCAGAATTATGCAGCCTCCGCTGTAACTGTGTACTCAAAAATGTTTGCTTTGTTGTATTTATAATGCATAATTGTATTAGCATATTTGATGCTCTAAGATATTCTTTGGACCATGTTGTCTGTCAAACTCAATAAATTCAATTCAATTAAAAAAAATAAACTTTCGACAGTCTTTTGTAAAAATAAAGAATGAAAAAGTTGAAGTTTTGCTTTGTCATTCTTCGTTTGCTGTAATTTTGTACGACATACTCTAACTATATAATAATTATATATATATATATACAAGTTGAACCAATCTGAGTCAAGTCTACATAAATAGTCCGACTCTATTAAAAAAACATGAAGTAACACGGGATTTTTGTGCGTATAGTTAATAGTTAATATAGACATTTGATATTATTTCTGTATGCATATACTCAACTCCTGATGTTCTACACACTTTTACTTTTCCTTGTGAACAATTTGCTACCAAATTTATTTGTCCCGAGAATTAAAATATGAGAAAGTTGAAGGCGAAACTCGAAAATGTATTATTGTGAGTCAAAATATTGAAAATGAAATTTAGGAACAACAACAGGTAAAAGTGCGTCTCACGATATTGTCTACACAAGTAAGTATTATTATATTAGATTTCAGTTCACACTCTTTCGTATGCACAGTGTCTGTGCACAGTGCGCAGTGTTTGTACAGACATGCAGTCATATATGAAGGAACTAAACGAGTATCCTCTACTCTTGTTTTGCAATTATGTATATATTATATGCTCTTTCTATATAATGTTGATATGTAGTGATATTCTGATTAATGAAGCCTCCATTTTACGGCAACAACAACATGTATGCAGATTGCAGATACACTTCTATACGTATTTTTTCAGTTGTCACTACATTGCCTTGCCTTCCCTCGACAATAATTTTCTTTGACAGCATACAGTTTTCATCTAACATGTGCTTCTCCTTGCACTGATATTCCCCTCGCACATCATATAAGACATACTCTCCTTCCTTTGCTTCCTCAACTCCACCATCCACATACACGTATATATATGTCGACATGTGTAATAATTTTGGCTCATTTTGTATCTGATGCGATCAAATTAGGAAAGTCAACGACCAAATGAAGCACGAGCGTCGATACGATGCGCAATTACCGATTGTTATCATAATTTTATTTACTTTTCTGTATAAATCACTGAATAATTTGGGTTGTGGCTATCGAAGAAGAATTCTATTGAATGAAATCGAGTTGCATGATCACAGACTGACGAGTCATCACAGTGACGACGGACAACTCAAAAAAAGAAAAAAAGATCATAAAAGATCTTTTAAGCAATCATCATACGATATATTCAAACTCTTTTTAAAATTTAAAGCTTTCCCTATTACAAATTGGAGGATTAACAAATCTATTTTTAGGCAATTTGTGGATCAAAAACAGTCAAGAAAATCTTTATTTGAGGGTCAGGGTGGCTGTGGCAAGGCGTATATATGCACTGGCACCAATTTCCTTATAATTTGCTACAATTTTGCGAGAAGGATAAAACCAAAAATTTCTAAACTGTAGCTGGTGGTCACTTAAACTGTTGTTAGTGTATTCGATACATAAAAAATGTTCTTCCTCTAATTTGAATGTACGTAATTAAAATAGAAAACTAACAGAGAAGAAAAAGGAACAAATGTGGAGTACGAGTAAAGATTTGGGCAATAACCTTCACGGTTATTGCATCACATCTGTGTGCCTTGCTGTTTTCTGTGAATATCTTTCAGTCAAGTTGAAGTTGAACCTTCAAATACTTTTAGGCATACTCTCTCGTCAATGAAATGAAATCATGCTCAAATGACTGAAAACAAACATCATGTTCGTTTTTATTGCCGCGTATATAATTAATGCACGAGAACAAATGAACTCTGCATGCATTCTAACTTTGCCATTTGTCACAAGTATAATGACCGAATTAACTTCATATCAAATCTTACAAAAAGTCATTTGCATCATATACTTTACAAACAAAGACAAACACAAAACAATAAGAATATGGAAATGAGACTGTCACTTTAGTATGTATTTTTGTAACTTGGACATCATGTCTTTCACAGCAAAAACTAAAAAGACGTACCTTTTATACATTTGTAAAATTCACAGGTACTTTTATTCAGAGTTTGTCGAATTCGCTCTGGATGACTTTTAACATTCTTTGTGAGAAAATACATACACTTATTGCATGGTAAGTTCTCAAAGATTTTCAATGTGTGGGTTGTGTATTATAGAGTTATTTGTGAAGCCTAAATACTTACATTGTTGTCACAATAACCGCGTTGTACTCGAAGATTTATTTATACAGATAATTTTCAAAAAAAACAATTACTGTCCTTTTAAATTGTAAGTTTACATTTTTTGCGCATTTGCTTCAAATGTCTCATTTACAGCCTGTAAATTACAGGTAAGCTAAAAACAACTTATTGTGAACTCATGTCATATTTGGAGTAGATTGAAAACAATAAACCCTTATGCCTTATTATTGTTAGTCCATGTACGAAGCTCTGTTGCGTAATTAGTCATTTAAATTATACTGTAATGCAATGAGCGCAAATCTCATCGTAAAAAGCAAAAAAATCCATATTTTAGAAGTATTGACACATTTAAAGACGATTCTAAGCTTAAGTATAATTTTGTTAAAAATTAAAACCATGCTGACCATAAACAGAAAAATTCGTCATTACTTTTCTCCAAAGGGTTAGCGGATTTAAACTCCATATATTTACTGTGAGAAGAGGTTTCACTTTTATTTAAAAAAATCAGCTCCCTCGTTCATTTGTCAAGGTTTTCACTGTTTTTGACAACCAAGTACATCTGAAAAATAAGTAAAGACTAAGGAATTCAAATTCGTGCGCTAAGTTTGGCAACAATGGCATGATTTTTTGGATTTTTAATTAACTTCT
>JAIUND010003410.1:0-15997 GCA_034699125.1 Gisinianus flammeolus
CTGCAAGGAAAAACTTTTTCTGTGGGCGGAGCCAATAAATTCACGAAAGTGTATAAAGTTTTTGGATGGACTGTATGCACTTGCTTAAATACACAATTACACTTGATTACATAAATATGTATGTAAGTGAATTCCACTTCATCCATAAATACGAAATCCCCGACTCATTTAATTTGCCTTCAATTTTGTCTCATATCCAGATTATTTTTTATCCTCGTGAACAGACTTAATTTGCCGCTAGAAATGCCTAGGAATTTAGTTACTGTAGAAATCACCAAATAAACAATGAAATTTCTTTCTTTAGTTGTGCATTTTAGCATGTCAAATTTTGAGTCGTCTCAAAATGAAGGTTTTACTGTACAGTTGAAAAAGCCTGGGCCTTCATTCATAAAATAAAGGAACTTTGTAGTTAGTTTGCCAAACCTAGATTTCGATTGCATTTACAAATCTATAGGAACTTTGTCCGCCGAGAAATGACATTTAAATGAATCAAATGTCTAATACTGATATAATGATCAGTGATGAAAAGACACAAAGGATGTGCCGTTTTTCATAAATATTATGAACGCGAGCCCCCAAAACATTCGGAAGAAAAAGTCTGTGAAATCACTGAAATCGAATCATAGTCAATCAAAAGAAATCCGAAAGAAATCTGTGGGGAAACAACAACAACAGAATCCGCGTGAAAAGGGTAAAGGAAAAGGGAAAAGATCCCAATGGCGATTATTATCCACCACTTCAAAGGTTGCGGCCGCCACAACAACAACAGAAGCTGGACAAGGAAAAACTCCACCTCCACGGGGGTCCGTTTTGGATCCTGGAAAGACACCAAGGGAATCTCTAGGACAGTCTCAATCTGATGATGGAGAAGACTCCTGGTTCGGTGTGAATCATCTAGATGTTGAAGACCCTGAAGAGTCGGGAAGTGGAATTGGAACAACTACAGCTGGACAAACAATCCCAAAAAGGCCATCGGGCCCAACCGATGGGCCTAATGAAGTAACTGATTCAAATCAACCGAATAAACCAAATAAAAAATCTGTTGTCTCTGGTCCGAGTGGGAACGTACCAATAATTCCCGCACCGGACATTCAATCCACTCCAAACCAACAAGCCAAACCGTCGTCTCCGATGGTTCAAACCTTGAAAACTAAACGGAAATTTAGTCCTTGTTGTTGCGGGAATTGCAGTTTTCGATCATGCTGCATTTTTATGGCCGTCATTCATTTTGTAAGTGTTTTTACGATTATATCTTAGAATTGTGGTTCAAGAAAAGTTCGGTTTTACATAAAGAGTAATACCACTACTATGTTAACTTTTGTTCGTAGTTAGTTTGGGTCCTCGTGTGGATCGTCTACTCCATTTTACACACAGAGATATATCGAAAACAGCATAATACCGGAAGTATAAACGAAGTGGCTCTTTCCTTCCTCATTATATGCACGCTCATCAGTTTGATCGCTGGGGCTCTCCTAATTGTTGGAGTGGTCCTTGTAAGGCCACTGACAAAGCATTTTTTGAAATTTCTATTGATGATTTTGATTTAACGTGAAAATTGTGGGATACATAATAATATATTGATTTTATTTTGATATATGATATATTTACAGAGGCGGAGAAGCATTTGCCTGGTTCATTGCGGAATGACGATTTCACTCACACTTTTCACATTTGTTCTCTTGATTATTGTGGGAGTGATTTTGTATCCGCAGGATCGACTACGAGATTCCCTGCTCGGCTGTACTTTCCTCTTCATTTCCATGTGTTTTTTTGCTTACTCTGCCTACTGCTCCTTTTCTTTGTCTGTCCTCATCAAATTGAAAACGGATAAAGATGACGTCGTTCCGGAAGCAGAATTAGCTGGCGGTAGGGGAGACTCGGATCCAACTGATGATGAGGATTTGATACCCGTCTACTCAACTTAACTACTTATATAATACTATAGATTTCTTTGATTTTTTAATTATGACCAATGCAAAATGGACATATTTTTTTTTTATCTTCATTTTAGATTTGATTTTTTAGATTTCCATTTGCCATTTGCATTTGTCTTTTATATAGCTTTAGACTAAAACTTTGAGTTATGATTTTCCATTAAAATTAAAACTCTCATCATTTCAAATGAATACAAAAAAAAAGTCTCCATTTTTTTCCATTCTGTTCAAAAGGCATAATTATTTTAACCATAGTAACTTCAGAAATATATGTAGAAATATCAGTGAAATTGTTGTCAGGAAAGTTGTGATTGTGATGAGCACACACAGCTTTAATTAATTGGAGAGGTTCAAAAAACGAAATTTGTGCAAAGGGATTTTTTTGTTTTATAGTATATTGTAACTTTTCGTTTAGGCCATATTTTCTGTCCACTTTTGTATTTTTTGATTGAAATGATACCACAAATTCAGGATTCATCAAATCCGAAGAAAATTCCAAGTATATACTCATATAAATTTGGAAAATGCACAAATGATCAAAATTTAGGTGTTATTGTATTGTGAGTCTGAGTTAGTGAAACGAAATATAGAGGACGATGATGGTGGAGCAACAACAACAGCAAAGACCCGGACCGGGACCACTGTCCTACACAGTGGTCAATATAGATGAAAATGACAACTTGATGATGTCCCTCATGGAAGGGAAATTCCACGAGTTGAATGTCGCCTACTGTGACAAGGACAATCAGTACTTCAGAGTTTTTGAAACAATGGATGGAGTCAAATTCATTCTTGCTGAGTCACAACATTCTCCACCTGGTGTCCCCGTCCCCATGATACTTGCTCCAATTACCCACCACAACGACAACAACAACTATAACAACAATAGCAGTGACGTTAACAATATGAACATGAACATGCAAACTAACTACAATCAGAATCACAATCAGAATCAAATTCAGAATCAAAATCAAAATCCGCCTATCCAATATCAAATGAACGTAAATACGAATACTAATATAAAAAATTGTGGGTATTACCCGAATCCACTTGGCTATCACATCAAATCCCTATCACCAGACCCGGAAATCCCAATAAATTTCTCATCATCTCACGATCAGCCTTCTCCTTCCTCCCCGTCACCAATCAAAATCCTGGGGATGCGGAAATTTCTTTTGGATGCCATCACAGAGGAAATGCAACGAGGGTGTACGGCTCAAAATCAAAATCAAAATCAGAATCAAAAGCTAAAGGATATTACAATCACGAACAACCTCAATCACAATCACACTACCAATAAGCAAATTTCAATTCAAGATGAGGATGAGGATGAAGTGGAACTTCCTCATGGGAATGTCAACTTCATTGTCAATTCAGCTCTGAGGTCTCTCATTTATCATTTAATTATCTTCCTATTTTTACTAATATACATTTAAAACACATCAACAAAATATAATTACATTTAGGGAAATGAGAGCTCAATTATTTATTTAGTTACTCAAATACTGAACCGGAAGTCACTCAAACTCACAATCAGTTGCAATTAGAACAAATGTTGCAGCAATCCAAGTCAAATTCAAATGCAAATTCTACAACGACTGTTCGAAATCCACAATTAATTCAAATGGCAACAGCTGCTACAGAATTATTCAATTTAAAATCTAAACCATCCGAGAATATTGAGCAACTGAAAGCTCGCGTGATCGATTATTTAAATGCAACGAGTCAAAGGTTTATTTCAAATTGTAAATTTAATATTTAATTAAGTTATATAGATTTAATTATTTTTCCTCGTTTTAATTGTGTTTTTCTCTTTCTTTTGATATATTGTCAATTTTCTTTTGAATTTCCACAGACTCCCCATGACCAAAACGAAACCCAACATGTTTGACAGCGCATCCCAGTGCTCACCACTAAAAGACAGCAAGGACTTATTCTTATTGGAAGCAATAACTGAAAAGGAAAAGCAGCAAGAAAAACAGCCATCACAAGCCCTACAAAATTTTACAAAGCGGATTTTAAAATCCGATGGTACAACTGTAGAAATTTTAACAGGGAATTCCAATTCCATCAAAACTTGCCTTTGTGTCATGGAGAAATCGGCCAAAACTGAGATTCATCGGATCGATCCCAATGTCAATGGAAATGGGAATGGAGAAATGCCAGTGGAAGTGTCAGTGTCAGTTTCAGAGAAAAAAAGTGTGAGCATCACAGAGCCGGATAAAAAACAACAATTACAAGGAGGAGAAAATCTGGATTTATCCTCATCATTATTATTAGAAAATCCGGAGGAGGAAGATCATTTGTTAGTGGGAGTAGATGATAAAGTTTCTCAATTAAAAAAGCGAATGTCCGAAACGGGAGAGTCAATTGCCTCGGAGGACTTTTACAGTAATTATTTGGATCGCTCAACAGACATCCAGCCGACCATCGTCGAGGAAATCCATCCGGAAATAATTGAAGCATTAAAAAAATATCAAGAGCGCTACAATGATCCATCCTCTGCATTCCCATATTGCCGTTCCTTCGCACTTCGATCCAATCAGGATCTAACAAAACTCGTGCTCCAACGAGTGGCGGATGATCCTTTACTTGAGGTGATTGGGAAGACGGCTGTGAGTTTAAAGTATTTGGATGTGAGTGGTTCTTCTTCCGTGTCCAACGAAGGGATTCAACATTTATTCCTCAAGTCCGCCAAAGAGAATTCCTCACTCTATTTCATGTCCTCCTGGATCCATAAGAATATTAATGTGATGAACAAAGTGGTCCTCACTCTGGAATATTTGGATTATTCTTACACTGGTGCGAATTTCTATAGTCGAAGACTTGTCAACTTACTACCCGGCTCATATGTGTTCCAACGGATCTTTCGATTGGGGGACAACGACTATTTCGGTCATCACATTTTCTATCGACGAAGTCCGGACTTTGCATCCAGCTGTAAAGGCCCCGAGAAAAATAATGATTTTGAGATTCAACTTCGACTGGCTGTCGGGATTCGAGGGGCGACACATTTTACCAAATTCCTGGATCATCATGCTTGGAGGAATTGCTACGTGGCCATTCGGGACACAGACAAATGTAAGAAAATCCCAATTAAATTTAAACAACCAATTACGGGGATCATCACGGCGTCTAAAGAAGAGAAAAGGATCTATGGGGAAGTCTCCTTTGAGTGTGGGAGTCTCTCCACACTCTACTCTCTGTTCCCAATTGATATGAATGCGGTGGGGGATTTTTTTCCCACTCTCCAAACCCTCTCTGCCTTCATTTATAGTACGTGGAAGAGGAAATCCTATTTCTTACCCAATCTGACCAAGATCGATGCAATTGCCGAGCCCGCCACGATCGTCTCCATATTCCAGAATTGCCCAAGTCTCAAATACATACGAGTTCGAGTGAAAGATGGGACATTCTGTGATCAGGATCTGATTAAAGGCGTTCAGAATTCATTGAGTTGTCGGAATTTAAAGGAAATCTGGATCGTTCCATCTTTCTTCAAGCCGAGTCATAGTAATAAAAGTTGTCCATCTCCAACGAGGAGACAATCGGATGTCCTCACTCGGAGAGAACGATCGAATGTGATGAGTACAAGGAAACCGGCGAGTATCAATGAAGTTTTACTAGTAGATGGAATTGAATTGAAGAGAGATGAAGAAGTGGATTTGAGCGAGAACTCCTGTAAACTGTCCATTAATGCAGCCAAAATCCTTTTTTGGAGTTGTCCGGACTTAGTACGATTGGGGAATTTGGCTTGGTGGGCAGGTGTGAGTAAGACCGACTATGAGACATTCAAATTGGATATTAAGAAAGGGGATACTTTTGATATTTTTATTGAATGGGACAGCATTCTCATGTCGGATCTGGACATTTCATCCGGCTGGGATGGATGAAATGAAGAAATGAAAAAAACATTAAAACATAAAACGAATTCCAACAATTAACAATTAACATTAGAATTAAATTGTACAAAAAAAAATCTCCCATTCTATAAATTCGGTACGATTGACATGTAATAACTGTTTTTGTACAGTGAAATTCCCTTTTCATTAGCATCTAAAAATTTCACATTTCACAATGATGTGAATTGTTCATAAACTATAAGTTCATATATGGGTTCTCATTTCTCAACCCTCTTTCCAGAGAGGAGTCGTCTCTCTCTATATATATAAATTGCAATTATGATATGAGAATGAAGGCTGTTGACCGGAATAACCAAGCATGAAATTATATTTAGAATGGAAAACTTCGCTCTTCTCTCTCTCTCTCTCTCTTTCTATGTATTTCTTATATATCGTATATAATTTTACCTGAGGCAAAAAATACAATGAGGTTTTTTAATATACATATTCACTTGTATACATCGTATGTACACGTATCTAAGTATGTACTTTCATCTTGAGATCTTCTTCTTCTTCGTCAACTTCCTCTTTCGTATTTTACGTATTTCCCCTACGGCTTTTCTCTTTAAAGTTTAAATCGTCTATAGTGTGAGGGGAATATTGCGAGAGTTATTATATATTTTATACACATTATAACGATCATTTAGGTGAACACCTCTCCCCATTTAACTATAGAACAACAATACTAATGTCTATAAGTGTATGTTTTCCCTCGTACTCTCTCAAGATTGACGGATGAGCTCTGTGTATGTACAGAGTATACAGATATAAAGTAAGGAGTAAAAAAGGAAAAGAGATGGAAGAAGATTGTGAGGAGCACATGGGAATGAGCATTGATGCTGATGCTGAGGTATAGAGTGAAATTGGCAGGGGATTTTCGTTCTTTGGTGTGTATGTGTATGTGATGCGGATAAAAGCATACGGCATACGACTATATATAAGCATAAAGTTTTTAATAGTGACGAGGAGTATATACCGTACATGTACACCTATGTAAGACACAGAAGACGAATTTCTCTCAGGTTTTTTTGTCAACGACCGTATTATATTATGTGTGTATAGATAAATATGTGGATGTGGCCACATCACTCGGTATATATCTTTATTGCAATTGTGATTGTTGAAGGTAAGTAGGGAAAAAAAGCGAGCAATGCTAAGTTAAGACATGACTTACATGAGAGTTTTACATGTGGTACATGTGAGTACATGTACATACTGCAATTTAGCATTTAGTACTGTGTATATTTGTATATAGACAACAAATGATATGAACGTCGAAGTGAAGACGATAAAGAAAATATATAAAGAAGGAATGAAAAAAAAACATACACATTGCGCATCTTAAATATTATTATTTCCTCAGCTTTCAATCAGTATACACTCACACTGTCACACAAACACACACACACACATGTACAGGAATTGGTCATTCGTCATTCGTCCTTATTCCTTTCACAGAGTTCACCTTTGGAATTTATCATAATCTTTTTTTTTCTTAGTGTTTTACCGTTTTGCTATATGTACAGTTTATTTTATTTACCTATCTATAGTCTGTAGATTTTAGATTATGATGGCCAGTTGTGTATATATCTCAGTGTGTGGTGAGAGTTCCAGTCCCAGTTCCCGTTCCAACTGTCAAATGTGTCAAATATTATGAGAGAAAAATAGAAAAATACAAATAAATATTAGCATTAATAACGTAAAACATATAATTTTTATTTGTGAGAGTTTCATGGAGCAAATGTAGAGAGTATATATAGAATGTGGGCAAGAAGACGATTTGTGCTGAAAACGACGAGTCATTTGACTAGTACAAAAATTGTAAGGACGAATCCAAAGTGTTATTTGAGTAGAATATTTGAGAGTGCAGTGCCATTTGGATTTCCCATATTAGGTATTTCAAGAGGGTTTTACAGTATAAGTAATAGTAATGGAATTTTGAGTAGAAAATGTCCAGAGCGACGACAAATCTCTACACTGAGAGGGGAACAAGTGAATCAGATTCTGACGGAAGTGAAAGAGAGAGATGGGCTACAGAAATTCACACCTCATGTAGAATATTTGATTGGATCTAATCAGGATGCATTTGCGGCGAGCTCTGGGAGTGGCAATACACTGGATATTTCCGATAAAACTCAATTCATTTTGCAATCATCCCATCCAGTTCGTTTCATCATTGAAAGGTGACTTTACAATTTTGATGAATTATATAAGATATACTTGATGAACTATCAAATTAATCATTTCTTCTATGTAATAATATCGATAGTATTTATGTAATTATTATTATCATTGCTTTATGTATAGGGAAATTAAAGGACTTGCATATTCAACTAATTTGGAATTGAAATATTTGGACTGGGTCACAATTTTTGGCCGCAGTTTAATTGATCCTCAATCCCGAATGACCAATTCCTCATCCAAAGAAGCTCATGAAGACAAACTTGGGAAGATTGCTTTGGCAGGTAATAAGAAAATTTGAATACCGCAATTAATAGTAATATTATGTATATATTCCATCTTCAATACATTTATTACAATTTTTTACACTTCTTTTTTGGCAGCTGAATGTGGAATGTTTTCAGCGGATGTTCATCAGACTGTTGTAAACATCTCGGCTAATTTCCCCCCTGGGAAAATTCGCTCAGGTAGTAAGATAACAATTATAGTCAACTTCGAATGTAGTACTCATGTGCCAATAATAATAGCTGAGTGAATATGTAATGATTTCTTCTTTTTTATTTGTATATATGTTTTCAGAATTCAATCTCGGAAATAAGTATTCTGTATTAGTGGGAGATTTTTTTGCCATTAAAACAATTTATTTTGCAGAGAAAGTGAAGAGTAGTCCAGTGTTCCTAGAAATTATTCGAGGGGTTGAAGATTTTACATACTCATCATTTGCCAGTCAACTACTGGATTCTGACCTCGGGTATCCAATTTTGTATCCCAGTGAGAATGCCACTGTGAAAGACTGGATTGCGTACAATGTCAAAGCTGCTGGATATTTTACTGGGGGTTTGAAGGCAGCTTTTACTCTGAATTCTCTTAGAAATTCTACAAAGAAGGATAATACTACTATTACTCAAGTTCAAATTCAAGATGATGACAAGGAAGTTCAAGAGAATTTGAGGGCATTTGTTTCTAATTTAGCTCTTGTACTCAAAGTTGTAGGGGATTTACAAGAATTCAAAGAAAATGACCAGATGAGTACAAATCCATCTCCGTTTCTGCTCATTTCCCTGCCTGCAATTCTGGTATATACGTTTAGTATTTGGTACAACTTGAATAATATTGGTTTTCCTGTCAAAATACAATTTAAAGTTTGATTTCTCTATATATTTTCGTTTTCAGTACCAAGAGAAATATCCCGAAGTCATTAGGAAATTCCGAAATTCTTGTTCTGACTATCAAAATTCTCAACTTGACTCAAAGCAAGTGCATGAGGTAATCAAAATGTGGAAATTTAAGTACTGTAGGAAATACTAAAAAAATACATGCGAATTGTGCAAAAAAGTATATATTATTTACCTACTTTAAATTTTTTCAGATTAAGCAGGTGATTATACAGAGTGAAGCCATTCCAGAATCCAAGAAAATGTTACAAAAATTTGTTGAGATTACAAGTCAATCCTTTAATCATCTTGGAAAAGATGAATACTACTCGAAGATTTTGTTAAAACTCCTATCACAGGCCATTCATCAATAATGATGATGATCAAACTGCTCATTTTATACAGTTTCGAAGTTTATTTTAGTACATAATGTGAAAGTCGTTGGTAAAATTGAGCCTATACATATTCAAAGTACTATTTAGATATATATAACTTTTGCAAGCTAATATGAATTTATCCTCATTAAAATAAATAAGCTATGCCGTGAATATACTCATCATTATCAATACATATAGAAAAAGTGGTCAGTTTATTTATCGGAGACAATCCCTCTCAACTTTCATACGCAAGAAATAGTAAAGAATTAATAAATTACTAGGAAATCTATTTTCATAAATCTAAAATAAATCTTTTGGTGGATAACACAATCTCGAGGAATAGTCACATATAGGTATTACATATATGTTTTATGTATACCTCTACTTCATGTTTTAAATATAGATCAATGTACGATAATAATAATTATTACAAATTAGTATGGGATTGGTGTGTAACGAGGAGTACTAAATGATATTACTACTACAGTTTTATCTTACAAAGAGATGTAAGACACACATCAGTCGATTGGGGGAAATGTATAAAAAAATTACATAAAAAAAGTTGAAAATAATCGTATTGTAATAAAGTAATAACTTAATAATAAGACAGCAAACTTGCTTTCTTCTTGACAAAGTATAAATATGAAAAAACTAAATTGCTGATAAGAGTATCAAAAGGAAATAAATCTTTACGAATAATTGTTATAGATGAAAAAAAATCTAACGTATACATATACTTGTATAAATTCAGATTCATTTCCAAAAGAACTTTCTCAAATGTTTGGACTAAACTGAACTGACTTCCGCACATTTTCGAACTGCAAACTCTTATTGCCCTTGTCTTCATGTCCAGTCTTTAGAGAAAAAAAGGGTGAAAATGACAATAATTTATCAACAATAGTTTATGTTGATATAATATTTGATTAATAGTAATAAAAAATAACATTATTTATGTAACTTACACTTGCGTAGACGTAGTAAAATTCCATTATTTCCTTGGCTAGTTTGGAAATGTCGTTGTCCGCGTGCCGTTGCAAGAGTTTAATCTTGAGCCAACCATTGCAATGTTGAATCTCCTTGCTTATTTCTGCCTCATCTTCCAATGCCGAAACTTGAAGAATGTCACTAACTGTTCTGAGAACGGTTAGTGTTGTCTATGGAAAAAAATATCGAGCATAAAATAATGGTACATGTTATAACTACAGCAGTTGTGATAGAGGAACTCCAACGAACCCATGAGTCCTGTTGCTCGATTAGATCAATAACTGCTGAAATAACTCCAGAATTAATTAGATGCTGGATGTGTTGTCTGTTTCTCTTAATCATATAGTGAATGCAAGATAGGGCCTCTTTTTGAGTATCCAGTTTTCCCTACAAATTAATCAGAGAATTATGAACAATACTGACCAGATAAATCTTTATATTACAATTCAAATAAAACATATCAAATATCTTTTTAAAATACCATTTTCAAATGAAGAACAATGGGGTCCACTAAATCATGAGCTATTACGTCATGAATTCGTTTCTCACTCCCAACTAGAACCTTTGATATCAACCGAAGGACATTCTATGGAGATATCAAAGAAGGAGAAACATTACTACACAGAAGATTATCTATAACCTTTATATATATACTGGAAGTGTCTGTTTGTTTGTCTGTCACGCGATTGTGAGAGAACGCGACATCCCAGAACCATGATTATTTTTTTGTTAGAAAGGGGATATAAGGGGATGCTGGGAAACTAATGTCGGTTAATTTGGACGGGTTCTTCCCGCCCAACCCGCAATTGCCTTACTATTCACTGTAGAATCATCATTCTTTTTTGTAAGAAAGAGGATAATGTAACGATGCCGGGAAAGTAATGGCGACTTATTTGGGCGGGTCCTTTCAGCCCCAAAACCGCCGTTTTAGTGTGGGACATTCTAGAAACATAATTCTCTTTTTGTTTGAGCGGGGATGATGAAAGAATGTTGCCAAACTGGTGGCGACTTGATTGGCGGTTTGTGGGCGGGAAAAAACCGCCAAATGCAATTTCACCTTAAGAGGTCAGAGTGAGTGAGTTGTGTATTGTGAAAAAATTTGGCCGCATTGCGGGCTTTAAGTGCTAGTTTTCATATATATACTACAAATGCGGATATATTTCCCAGAGACTTGCGAGATTGTAAACGTTTTACAATTTTTATGTATATATATATCAGTACTTATTTACCTTGCACATTCTCCCCTTCGGATGAGCCAATAAATTATGAAGATACTTGAGCAAATCACTGTTCAATACTGCTTGCCCTTGTTCCATAGAGCCTGCCAGAATATTGGTCAAAATTTTTACTGTCGTCAGTACAACCTACAAGCAAAGTATAATTAAAGTATTATATTGATTGCAACATTGTGTAAAAGAAACACTGTCCCAGAACGAACGGATATAAAGAATCGCAAGATAACTTTTTTTACCTCGTAATCCTGATGATCCAATAGTGCGACTAATTTAGGGGCCATGTCACAATCAATGACCAATTGGATCCGTGAATTTTCTTCACAGGTCCAGTGTTGCAAAATGATGAGAATGTCCATGAGAAGAGTCACATCTTTTTCAAGTAGAAAAATATTCATAGCTGGCAGAAATTGTTTCACAATTTTGTTTGGGAGTGGAGCTGGAGGACAAGTGCGTTTCCGACACAAAATATTCCGTATGACCCAAGAAACATTACGAAGAATTTCCAAAGGGATATCTGGATCCACGAGTACCAATAAGGGCCTTATCGCTCCCATCTTTATGGCATAATCTCTCAATTCTGGTCCGTCGCCTACGATATTACCTACAAAACATGCAAGATAAAAAGATTTTACTATTTAAATATACTATGTAATACAGTCTGTATTGTTAATGTAAATACTAGTAATTATACATATAAAATGGCTTACCCAGTGCCCATACTGCTTGCTCACAGACATTTTGATGGGGGGAATTTAATAAATCGATGAAAACTGGCACTGCACCAGCTAAAACTACAGCTTGTGTCTGCTCTGATGTACCCGATGTAATGTTGGTGAGGATCCAAGCTGTTTCAAATTGTAGCTGTGGACTGAAAACGATACATGCATTTCATTAGTATATCATATTTTGCTTACATTGTTCATGTAGTACTCTAGAAAGTCATCTCTATTATACTGTGAATGTAATGAAGTAATTTTACAAGGAACCAATCATAATACTTTGATGAATCCGCAAGGTGCTTTACGAGAACAGGTAAAATCCCGGACTCTAGAATGGGATCAATTTGAGGATCCTCAGTGGTCAAAGATTTCCGCACTGCAACTGCAGCTACAACATGATCATCTGTATGAGGCGAATTAAGAAGATTTTGAATTGTTTTGAAGTTCAAAGAACGTCGAGAAATCTAAAAAAAAATGAAAAAAACAATACTTGATGCACCTATGTATACAGTTCATGCTTACTAGTTTGTGATCATTGTTACATAATTACTTCAGAGTTTTGATGTTTTTCTTCAGGAATGGAGCTCAAAACAGAAGACAAAGTTATTGTTTCCTCATCATCACCATCATTAGTTTTACGAACGACAACTTCATGAGGGTTCGAAAATGTAGGTGCTGACGATGCGTCATCTTTTTGCATTGCATAACGAAGCTACATACAACAACATTATTATTATTATTACTAGTATGAATTCAAAAAAAAGACTAAAACAACCAAAAGAATAAATCTCTAAATCAATTTGAATATATAATTCTTTTCACTTACATTATTTATATGGGTTTTGATGATATCATGGTTCATGTAAGGAGTATTTTTCCACACCTTCTCAAATTTGTCCGTTTCCTTTTGCACCAACTCTCTGAAGCTTAAACTATCAGTCGATTTTAATATCTAAATAATATTTAGTAAATATCACAGTTAAAGTATTCGTTTCCTTTTGTATGTATTATTTTTGTACTAATGAAATGAGGTAGATTAAATCTACCGTAGATTTTTAATACTTTTCATATATATATAATATATAATATATTACACATACTTTAACACTCCTGTTGATTGTTGATAAGTTGTCGACACATGTCTGTAGTTTTTCTATTCGACTCCGTATGGACTCAAATTGAATACCCTCTTCCATTTCAGATACTTTGAAGGACTTTCTAAACGAAATCGAAAAAAACGACTAAAAGATTGTTCCTAAGTAAATATGTATTACACACACTTAAGTACAATATATCAGAATCTTTCAGAAAGAAAACGCCAAACTCGCTCTTGTTTAGTTAATTTAGTTTATAAAGCAAAACTTATTTTTTATTACTTATTACATATTAATAATATGATATTTTTACAGTTTTGGCTCTTGTTATATATTGAATACAAGTAATAACAGTTTAGGTATTATTAAACTTACCTTAATTGTGGCACAACTAAACTTTTAATTGTGTGGAAAATAATTTTTTTTTTTATCCTGTGTGCTTTGAAAAATTCTCGGGCTTTCAGTTCAAATTCTCAAGGCGGTTCAACTCTTGCGTTATTTTGCCTATCGAATTGACGTAATATTTTTTTAATTTTGACAGTTTGTTTTGTTTTTAATTTATATAATTAACTTTTGATAACTTGAAAGATTCCTCATACTGATAAAAAAAGGTCTTCATCAACATCTGGTAGTGTAATTATTACACTGTAATACCAAAAGTGCTTCAAAAATGTCCGTTCTTAAACGAAAACCATTATTATTACAGTTGATCAAGACCAAGAAAACTTGGATGGGTCCGATTTCGTCAATTTACATCGAATTAATAACCCATTAACAGATTTTACAATGACGGGATTCGAGCCTACACCACCCAAAATGCTGCCTGACAATGATATACGATTAATGTGAAAACAGAATCAATTATGAATCAGGATGTAAGTATGAAGTAAATAACTCTTTTAATACAAAATACGTCGATGATACGACGGCCATATATATCATGTAAAACGTTTAATAATTGTTCTAGATTAGAACTTGTAATAATAAATTATAATAAATAAAAAGCTGAGTAATGATGATGACAACGCAATTTTTCAGTTTCTCAAAGTTTGGCTTTCTTGTCCTCGTACAGAAATTCAGCTTGCCACTTTTGAGATTTGGATGACGCATCACATGGTACGTAAATGATTTCCTGGTGTTTTCTGCATGTATATATAGTAAATGTAAATATAGACATTTAAGCATTCGTGTCTTTCAAAAGCAATTAATATTTAAATGCTTATAAAAATACGAAGTATAAAAATTACCCTTCGTTTTGCACACACTGATCCAAATTTACACTTTTCATGAGGAAAGCATTCTCAAGGGGAATTATTCTCATAAAATTCTTGGAATGATAATGAAAGCCAGTGGTGATTTCGTTTATATGATTTCTTTGAGGCTCCAGCCAAAATTCCTTTTCATTCTCTATACATACGGTGAATCATTCAATGCATTAACATTTAAATCCCGGATTTGATTTCTATATATTATTATGTACCTACTTGAATTATTAATCATTATTTGAAAGTAGAATTACAAACCGGAACTGGCTGTTGAGTCAGTCTTCATGAGGATGGTGTCCCACATTTCACTATATTCTCGAGCACACTCTTCAGTTGTCACCTTCCCCGGTATTAGTCCATTCTCCAAATATTTATGCTTATGAGCAGTCAAGCACTGAATTCACAAACAGAATTAGTCATTTTCTCATCATTTATATACTGCATTTTGTAAGCTACAGTAAAAACTTCCATTTCAATGAAAAAAAGACTTCAACTTACAACATCTCCATTCTTGAAATAGTAAGTAGCTCCGTGTTTCAATTGCTCCAGTGACACTGCAGCATAAAATGAAAAATGATACAAATGTACAAGAAACCAAAGTCAATTCATCCTATATATACCAAGAATTTCCAATATGTACTTTATTTCTATTTTTTAAAGTAAAGTCTATACTGTGAAGGAATAAATATAATTACAGAAAAACGTTGAACAATTACAAATTGACTAAAGTCTAATGTCATGAGATAATTATGTACTAGACATGAAAATCATTAGAATTAAAACAATTTGGCAGCAAACAGTACAAAATTTTCCACGTCAGTGACAGTTTTCGGCAGTAAGGATTTAATAAAACTTGTCCAGTTCGAAGAAGAGTTTATCTGTGGTCTTTTCTTTTCTCTTTGAGGCAAATCATCAATTGTCACTATACATATCATTTGTGTATGTAAAAGCGTATTTAAAAATTATCAGTTGTTACTTGTTTGGATCGTTCTATAGACTATCTCTATTATAGGGCTTACTGCTAAATTATTAGCAGTGCTAATATATTTTTGGACTTGGCTTATTTAAAAGAATCTATATGTGTAGCTCCAGGAGTTATCATGACAGTCCGGAAATGTTGGTGCGAGAACTGAACCCAACTTTCAGGAACAG
>JAIUND010003411.1:0-15982 GCA_034699125.1 Gisinianus flammeolus
ACTTTGTCACAAAAAGTTGGACACCCCCCCACCCCCCTAGGGTGTGACTTCTTTTACGGACATTCCCTTACTATTGGAGTCTTCCACCCACTTTTTTAGATCCTTCTTTCTTGTTCGACAATACGAAATTTGTACTGGGCTGTAGATGAAATTTTCCGCTGCTCACATCATTTGAACTGAATTTCCTCTTCTTTTGTCCATTTTCATTTTTCGTCCTCTGCGGTGTTCTGTTTTTTGGTTTTTGTTCACTTTTTCTCCACAAGGCAAATTAACGACCTTTATACAGTTACTGTCTATTTCCCGCCAAACACTGAGACCACCGAAAATTTCCCGCCAAAATGGATTCCTTGTGTTTTGTGGGAGCTCAATTTTGGGAGTATTAATTGTTTCATTTAACTTTTTTTGCCCTGGCTTCTATATATAAATAATGTCCGATGGACCGTGTTTTAGATGTATCGAATTATTATTTAATAAATCAAAGTAAATAAATTGAGAAAACAAAAAACTCGATGAAACGATGAAAAATTTGTGAATTTTGTGAAAATTTAGAAAAAGGAGTCATTGAAAGCAATTGTTTTTGGTGGGAAATGTCATTGAAATGCCCGAAATTATTACAATTCAAGTTGGACAGTGCGGGAATCAAATTGGCGCCAAGGTAATTCAATTTTGATTCGATGAGCAATTATTTTGATTAATAATTAATTATTACAAAATTGAAATTTGAATTTCCCTCCGTGTCTTTTGGTTTTGCCCAGTGCAGTTTTGGGAGGTGATTTCTGCAGAGCATGGAGTGGATCCATCCGGAACATTCCGAGGTGACTCGGACCTTCAACTCCAACGAATCAACGTGTACTACAATGAAGGGTCCTCTGGGAAATACGTGAGTCGTGCAGTTCTCGTGGACTTGGAGCCCGGGACCCTTGATTCTATCCGTTCCGGTCCTTATGGCTCACTTCACACCCCATCAAACTTCGTATTCGGTCAATCTGGAGCTGGGAATAATTGGGCCAAAGGTCATTATAAAAACGGCGCTGAGCTCATCGACTCGGTCCTTGACGTAATTCGAAAAGAGGCGGAAGCCTGCGACTGCCTTCAAGGGTACCAAAACTCTCGCATTTATTACGCAATTGAAATTATAGCAGAGTTTTTTTGTAGCAAGTTTCAATGAAACATTTCCATCAATATATATCATATCTCAAAAACAAAAAAATACGTCATTGAAATTCGACGCCTTTTCTAGAAAATCGAAGAAAAAAAATTCCTCGATATCCTGAAAAAAAATCCTCACCTAAAATTTAAGGATTTTTTCAAAAAACATTCACACGATTTTAGTTGTATATTCAAGGAGCACCGAATCTGAAATTAATTGAACATCCATTAATTGAACATCGAACATCGATGTTTCCAATCCAGAATTTATAGAAAATTTTAAGAATTCAAGGATTTCCCGGAAATGCTGAATTTTAAATGCAATTTCAAGGATATCCGGATCAGGAGGACTAAGATTTTGTCCAAAAACGGTCAAGGATTTCTTGAATAATTTGTATTTTTTCGTTGGAAGAATCCCTGGACAAATTAAAAATTCTAACAAAAAACTTTAATTGAAAGAAATTTGAAGGCAATGGAAATTGTAATATTTTCTGTGTAATTGTACTATTCTGCCCAGATTCCAAATCTCACATTCTCTTGGTGGTGGGACCGGAAGTGGACTTGAGACTTTAATCATCTCAAAAATCCGTGACGAATATCCGGACAGACTAATGTACACTTCATCCGTCTTCTCTTCCGTCAAAGTATCCGATGTCGTCGTGGAACCCTATAACACGATATTGTCCATGCATACTCTGGTGGAGAATACGGACGGGACCTTTGTCCTGGACAATGAAGCCCTCTTCAACATTTGTTACCGGACCTTGAAGCTCCCTTCCCCAACCTATGGTGATCTGAATCACCTCGTGTCCCTCACAATGTCCGGCATCACGACTTCCCTCCGTTTCCCAGGTCAACTGAATACGGACTTCCGGAAACTGGCGGTGAATCTCGTCCCTTTCCCACGCCTTCACTTTTTTCTCAGTGGATTCGCTCCGTTGACGAGTCGCTGTAGTTCACCGTATCGCGCGCTATCCATCAACGAATTGACCTACCAAATGCTCCAACCCTCTAATATGATGGTGACGTGCGACCCCCGGAGTGGTCAATACTTCACCGCGGCCACCATTTTCCGGGGGCGTCTGTCCATGAAAGAAATTGATGAGCAAATTGCTGGGATTCAAAATAAAAACTCTTGCTATTTCGTCGAGTGGCTCCCAAATAATGTGATGACGGCCGTTTGCGACTTCCCACCGCCCGGACTCAAAATGTCCGCCACTTTCATTGGGAACTCGACGGCCATGGAATTTGTCTTACAAAGGATTTCCGACCAGTTCACGGCCCTGTTCAGGAAGAAAGCTTTTTTGCATTGGTATACGGCGGAAGGGATGGATGAAATGGAGTTCACAGAGGGCGAGTCCAATATGAATGATGTTTGGTCCGAATATCAACAGAGTGACAACTTTTGTGGTATGGACGACGATGATTCTGACCAATTTTTATTGGAAAATGACGACGATGAAGAAGAAGGGAAACTTTGAATTTGATTATTATTAATATTAAATAACGCCATTTATTAATAATACTATCAATATTATTATTATTTCTTTGTGTTTCCACGCAATTCCAAAGGATTGTTCTCCGTCTGCATCATCTTTTTGAATTAGCGGGAGGATATTTTATGTAAGAGTATTTCTGTGCTACAAGGACACCAACGAATTTGAGGGGAAAAGGTGGGAACTATAAATTACGGGGATTATATTAAAATTCAATGTTCTTTTTCGGGTCAAGTGAGAATTTTTGGGGTGTGTGTACCACAAAGCTGGCTAAAGTGACTTTTGTTTGTCCGTTGTGCTGTGTACATTGTGCTGTCTCCAGTTCCCGTTCGTTCAGACTTCATTGTCAATTCATTTTCGCGCGGGAGCGGAGAACAAGAACTCCCTTTCGCTTTCATGTGGGGACAGAAATACTTTGGGTTCCATTGAGAACGTGTCGGAAGGCATGTCCGTCATCTGGTTATTGCTACGTCCCTGCCGGTGAAAAGATTGCATACTGCCGTTGTCGAGACGCCATGGGGAACAATTCACTATATCGTCTGTTAAGTTCACAAACGAACTATAACGATTTTCCTTGATTTGTGGAAATGCGACGACTTTGTCCGTCTTTGGGGGTAAAATTGTGAAAAAGTTAAGGTTGACAGAAAAGGACATGGCAGACAATCATGTCGAAGGACCCACAGCCCCATCTCCAGCCCTTTGACCTTTGGAGCAGGTCAACGAAATTAAGGAAAATAATTATAGTTCCTTTGTGAACTTTACAGACGATATACCATGTATTTACATGACATTACACACAAATACCGTAGTTCCTCTAATTGACCCCCCCGCCGGACTCTATCGAAAATGTACTTTTTTAACCGGGACTGTAATGACTACTACAATGAAGATCCCGATCCAAATCCAAAAGAGGCGGAGTTACGGATGAAAGTCTTTGTGGGCGGAGTTATTTGCCAATAGCTCCACCCATAAACCCCCTCATTGGTCGGTAGCTCCGCCCACAAGGACTACCCGTAACTCCGCCTTTTTTGGATTTGGGTCGGGATCTTCATTGTAGTGACTCTATATTATGTAGATATTAGAAGCTAGGACTCTAATGGAGAACCGGGGATTCAATTAGAGGAAATACGGTATCCCATAGAACAAGCGCAAAACTTCTAATGTATGTATTTTATGTATACATGTATAGTTGACTGACGGAGTCAGACTACAAAATCGCTTGCAACAAGACAGCTTCTACACCGGATGATACAGTGTTCAAGGAAAAATGTGGAGTGGATGAGTCCAGTGTCCCCTTTATTTGTGTCTATTGAGGCCTCTAGCGGTATTTTTCTATAAGCACACACATGAATGTGTGGACTTGAATCAAAACCGACTTCTATTTTCTGTATTGGTTTTATTTATTTTTTATAATATGTGTAGAGTCGGACATTCAGAAACTGATCAACAAATTGTACGTCTGCTCCTACACGGACAAGGCTCCGATTTTTATCAATGTGGCCGCCGAGCAAGGGAAAGGCAATCATGGGTATCCTAATAAAAATAAAGGCGGGAAAGGGAAAGCGACCAAATTTCCAAGTATTCTGTCCCAACTGCTGGAGGCCCTTCGACAAATCCAGAGTTATTTCCAGTTTTAACGCATGCGCCCTAAAGTTTGTTGGTGAATTCTCTGGATGATCTCGATGACTGATCACGCGATGATTGATCAATTAAATATTCTTTAATACTTCCTTTCTTTCTCTTTTGTCAAAACAAAACATTCTAGCCAAGTATATATATGTATACCGATTTTAATTTAAAAAATATTTGAACTTCCCGCCAATTTAAATGCTTATAGTATTAGTATTTTATTTTAGTTTAGTGGTCTCCCAATAAAATGAATCAAATCAGCTGCCTCCCACCTTGTTCTTTCATCACTATAGGTTGGTGTCCGTTCATATACGATATTTATTTACACAGTATCGGTTTTATAAAAAAAACTAGCGGGATATTCAAAATTCAAAAATTCAAAGTTCATTATTACAAAAGTGTGTTTTTTCAATTTGAATTTGAACGATGCGAAACGGGAAATCACTACTCGATTGTATTTTGATGAATTTGATGTATTCGATAATTATGGGATAAAGAACTCTGATCCCGGTTAATCCGAGTCCGTCGTTTTTGTTTTCGTTTTCAACCGGTCCAATTCCTGTTCAAAAAAGATGGGGAACTCCTTCAAAAACGTGGGACACTCAAGGAGAATGCGATGATCCGTGAGGAAGGAAAAACTGACAGAGTCCCCGAGGATCGTGGCGGCCATGACGGCATGGAGCTTGGGCACAGACGGCGGGTACAAAAACACGTTTGAGATCTGATGACCCTCAAAAATCGTCACGCTCTTCCGTTGTTTGCCTGTCGATTTGGATTTGGATTTGGTCTTGGTCGTCGTCGTTTTGGGATTTGAGAGTCTCAAAGGGATGGTCGTGTACAGGACTTGTGGGAGTGGGATCATGAACCAGAAAAAGGCCATGAAAGGCTTGGCAGCCCGGAAGATCATGTGAGTGCAGAGCCAGAACATGTTGAGGATTTGTGGTTGACAGGCCTCCTCCAAAATCTGTTCCACTTCCTCCACTTTTGCTGGATCACTGGAATCCTCCTTCTTATTTGTCCACCTTGTCTTGTTGGGGATGGACATGCAGGCCATGGTTATATTTTGATGAAGGCCCACTCCAGGATACGAATAAGGAGCGTAGGACACGCCCACATTCAACGCGTGAGGAAAGACCGAGCCCGCTCTGTCATAGATCCTTTTGTACACGCGGGAAATGAGGGTCAGGACGATGGCGTTGAAATTACTTGTATGGCCGGATTCCGGATTCCGCACCATTTTGAACTTGTCCAAGCTTAATTTGAACGTGCCCAAACGTCGTCCCCTTTTCAGATCTTCATTTTCCTTTGAATTTAATTGGGAAGAGCGCGGGAAGAGATTTCGATTGATGTACTGTGGCATCATGTGATTGAAAAATCGGAATGGACCCAAAATCCCAATGGTCCACGCGAATCTGAAGGTTGAATCAACTGATAAGACAAAATCCACCAATCTTCTGCTGCTGTTGCTGCTGTTTTTATTATTATAATTATTCAGCGGGATTTCCAACAAATCCTGGTTCAAATCCTGATTCTGATTCTGATCCGAATCAGAATCCAAGATGGCGGTTTGCACGAGTTGCATGAGGGAAAGACCGTCCCCATAAGAGCGATGACAAACGAATAGGAAAGCCCACTCTGAACAATTGTTTGGAGCGAGGATGTGAATGGTCCATCGAGGTTTGGAATCATCCCATAAATGTGTTGCGTAAAATTCGGATGTGGTTTCTATCAGAGCGTCAAATGAGCGGTCGAATCTCGACTTTGAAGTGGATGTCAAGGTAGAAATTGAAATTGGAATTGAATCACCATGTAAATGTAAAGGGGTTTCATCGATGATGAAATGATTTCCCATATGAAAATCTTGGTCCTTCTCCCAAAAGCCAAAGAGCGGATTTTGCTGGATTTTCCAGAGTAGGAGATCAAATGGACCGCCGGAGGAGGAGTCCTTGGATTCATTATTATTGGTTTTTTTGGAGTCTTTGAAGTTGAAGACTCGGGATTGGAACAGATTTTGGAGTTTATGAGGATCCGGAGGATTTTCCCTGTCCACACCCGCTTTTACAACGATAATTGTGTTCTTGGCAGCTGGAGAGTCCAGGGCGAATAAACTCTCCATCGGGCGACTCATTAAGATGACGGACGAGCCGTAACGGAGGCGGAAGTAAAGCTTCGTCACGCATCGGAACAAGAAATTAATGAAGTAAATGAGGGAGACGGTGACCACCAAGAAGATCACGATGGGCCAGGTGACCAAAAAGAGCCTGTTCCGGATTCTGCTTCCCTTAGGGCCTTTTTGATGTTCTGCGGGGGACTTTTCGGTTTCGGTTGCGGTTGGAGTGGACCTTGTCTTTGACGACACGGGTGAAAATCCGTTCACAATGGGTTTTTGATGGGCGTGTGAACTGGATGATGTAACGGCTGGATCAATTAACGGCTCTTTTTCGTTGTTGTTGTTACTATTATTATTGTTGTTGTTGTTGTTTAGCTCCTCCTCTTTCTCTTCCACTAGGTTGTTTCTCTTGGTTTCAATTTGACTTGGACTTTGACTCTGTTCAAGTTGAAACTCGATGAGGTTCCCGATAGTCAATTTCCGGATTTCCTTGGGTGACAATTGAAGGGCGGCTCCTTTCATTTCCGTGGTCAGCAACTGGGAAATCTCCATGCTCATCAACGAGTCCATCCCCTTTAAAAAAACCACCATAAAATCCGAAATCAGATCAAAAAGTCAAAATTTTCGTAATCCCCGCAATCGATTTAGTGGTGAAACAGTTAACAAAAGTTCAAAAAGACAAAATTGAATTTTTGAATGTACCAAATCCGCTAAAGTGGCCGTCCTCTTCACATTCCCCAAACTTTTCATCCCCAAGATCTCAGCCACATCCATCAACAAACTTTGATTTGAAAGCTCCGCTTGCATTTCACTGAAATTCGAATTCGAATTCAAATTTCCCGCAGAATCCTCCGACTGTTTGTCCGGCCGGACAAATGAAGAAAAAACAGACCCTGGATGTGAAAAGACACGGTCCAGAATGGATAAAACAGAGTCCAAACTTTGCGGAACCAATCCTGTTCCAGCAGCAGTTCCCTGGACCTTTTTACAAACAGCATCTTCATCGTCGTCGTCTTGAAGGGGTCCTAATTGAATGGACAAACCGGGTACTTTGTGGAGCCTCCTCCGATCCTCACAAATTTGTTCCATGCTGGACTGTTCGTAGTCCAAATGACCATCATAATTTGAATTTGAATTTAATGTTGAGCAAGGAAATCTGGAGAAGACAACGAAATGATCCAGTTTCAACAAGGGAATAATTGCTCTTGACGCACGGTCCAAGACGCTGAGGGCCGTAGAATTTCCATGAGTGTCCACAATGAAAATCCCGCCAATTATTCCATTCAAATTTGAATTTGAATTTAAATTGCTGGTGTTGTTGTTGTAGTTGTTGCAGTTGCTCTGCAGGAACTCGGTCGCTCCCTCAATCGAGCTCAACTCCGGATTGGTCGGAGTCCGGATTTGAATCCCGCGCTCTCTCCATCTTCTCAAGTAAAAGTCTTGATATCCGGAGGCTGTTTCCATTCTTTCGCTTCCGGTTCCAGAATCAGAAGATCCACCAGATGATACTAGAACGAAATCCCGGCCACCACGCTCGATCATCCACCCCAAAAGTTCCAATGTCAAATTCCCAGTGCCCCCCAACAACAAAGATTCCCCGCCGACGACGATCAGGTAGGTTTTGTCTTGGTAGAAATAGGTCCGCGGAAGGGCCTTCACGCCCCTTTGAACCTTAACCACGTTAAGGATCGGTTTTCCTTGAAGAGAGCCTCCGTCCTCTCCTTCGTCTTGTGATAAGGATCTCAAGGCACTTTCAATTTCGTTGTCTGAGTACACTCTGAGTGGGAGCGAGAAGGGTTGAACAAGAGACGTGTCCAGTCCCTCCTGCATCAAGTCCCCCACCATTTTCATTTCATTTTCCTCGTCGTCCTCCTTCCGACCACCCTCCAAAAACTCATGGAGAAGATCTTGCTGGTACAAGATTTTCTTGGAGAATAGGGCCAGTCCAAGATTTGGTGTCATTTCCGGGTTACTTGTGTTCAAAAATCTCCCTCCGACCGCCAAATATTTTAGGCTGAGGCTGATATTTGAATTATTTAAGTTCAAATTCAAATTCAAAATCACGTCCACTCCGCGACATTTTGTTTCCATCTTGACGTGATTTTGAAAGTCCAATTCACTACCACCAACACCACATTGTTCAAAAATCCTGCAGGATTGTTTTGAATTTGAACCACCGAGAAGTTGAGTTAAAGTTTCCCGCTCTTTAAATGAAGGAACAGTCACCATGACTTTGGAATTTATATTGAGAGCGACTGCGATGACAGCAGAAGCGGTCATCAAAGAGTCCAAATCGGATCCGGCCTGGATTAAAAGGGACTCTCCATCCTTCAGTTGAGCTCGAAGGACGAGAGTGAAGTACGCAAAGGCGAATGGGAAGGGACAGCTCGCAGCTTGGTCTAAATCCCAATGGGAAGGGACGGTCCAGGTCAAATAAGGGTCGGGCATGAGGGACGTGGCGAGAGCAAAAGAGCCCTTCAAGCAAACACCCATGATTGGTTGACCTCCACTATTTTCTCCGGAAAACTTCAGGCCCAAACCGGAAAGGACTGTTGCTTTCCCATTGGTCGCCTGGAGGAAATCCTGATGATGAAGGGACACGAAGTGAACCTTGGCGTAGTCCTTGGACTTGTTGACAGTTGGTTGAATTTGAATTTGATTCTGATCTTGGTCTTGGTCTTGGTCTTGTTGGAGTTTGAATGGACTTTCAATCCACTGGAAACTACTCAAGTCCCCGCGAGTCAAAGGGCTCAAAAAGGCGTGATTTGTTTCACAAAGGGGTGACCCTTTGATTGGGATTGGGAAATGGCGGTAGGAGCCCCAGGCACCGTCCTCATAGATATTCATGACTAGGTCACGGTCAAGTACTCCCTGAAGAAGGTCATCCGGCTTCTCAAAATTTAAATCAAATTCAAGTACAGATGATGAATTTAAATTTCCCACGTCCTTTTGATTTTGATTTTGATCTGGATTTTGATTTTGATATTGGTCTTTGATAAAGAAACACCGAATGTTTGAACCACCCGGTTCTTTCCTCAGGCGAGTGACTAATCCGACAACTCCACAGTCCCTTCCTTCTGTTCCCATCAGTTTGTTGTTGTTGTTGTTATTGTTGTTTTTATCCTTGTTTTCCCATTTCGACGAGAACACGATGTAGATTTTGGGCCTCGCCGCATCGGTGTTTGAGGAACTCGCTGCTTTTTCCATCGCAGATTTTACATCGTTCAGCCAATCGAGACTATTTGGGTCCACGTGCACCAAAATGCGGGGATTTTCCAGTGCTTTCATTGGCTCCGTCCAATCTCCACGTGGTTTGTCCATGACTAGGCATTTGAACTTTCGGAACAGATAAAGATGCCCTTGATCACAAATCCTTTGCGTGATCAACAACAAATTGGATTCTTCCAGGCGACCAGTCAAATCCTCCGAAATCCGAATCCGTTCTTTCCTGCAAAGGAGGAAAGCTCGATTTTCCAACGTCTTTCCCAGCTGGAACAATTGAGTTTCCTCATGGACGATGACCAAATGACTTCCGGTTCCAGATCCTGATCCAAATCCAGATTCAGACTCCATGTTCATCCGAGTACTTTCCACTCTCATTTCCAGTTCCAGCAGCGGGTGCGGGAAAATATCTTGGAATTGAATTTGAATTTGGCCCGCCAAACCCATGACTGAAGAGTCCTTCACAAATTCCGTGACGGTCATTTGGCTTCTAATTGCTGGAGTGTTTTCAATGGTCAGTTCCAAACAGTAGCGGAGGGCGTTTTCTATGGTCATTGTCACTGATTGGTCGGACTCTGCGGCTTTTGGCGGGAAATAAGGCGTGAATTTGTGCTCTTGCAATGTGGGAGTTGATTGAAGTTGAGTTCGTCGCGGGACTGGCGTGATTTGAACCCCCGCCAATTTCACACCCCGACATTTGATCATACTTCCGGTGGGATCTTCCCTCGTTTTTTGATGGTGGTACACCGGGATTTGGATTGTCGCAGCCACCTCTAAATTATCCTTTTCGCTGTCGTTGTCACGACACTTTTTTTGATGGATTTTCGATGCTGTTAAAATGAGGGCTGAAGGATCCAACCGAAGTGTCTGGAAGCGACTGAGAAGCGTGAGATTCCGGCTGGGCTCACTGAGCAAGAGAAATTGGAATACGGCGTCGAGGAACGTGACCCAATTTCCGGTCCAGTCCAACTCCCCACAACAACCCCCATTCTCCGCCCTTGAGATCCCTTGTAAAAGGCCCGAATATTCATAGCCCCTTTCAAACAGCTCCCGGTACACGTCCGCCTTCTCCAGTCCCTTGTATTTGTACGTGTACTCGTCCTTATTTTCGTGGGAATCATGACAACAGAAATCCTCCACTTCCGGTTCGGATTCACATTCACGGACGACGCCCGTCAGGACCACTCCGCCCCCTTCACTCACTTCAAACTCCCCGCTCCTCTCCAGGATATTAATGGTGAATTTAATAGAGGGATTATTCTTCTTCTTGTTTTTGGACAAGTTGGGTAGGATGATGGCGCGGAGGTACTGGACGTTCTCAAATTGAACCGGAAGTGAGTCAAATGACTTTCCTTTGAGCTCCGCGAATTTCCTCCAGACGAGGAAAATTGTTCCGGGCCCTGGAAAGATGAGTCGACCATCAATTTTGTGCCCGGAGTAAAATCTCTCGGAGTCCTCCCCCAAGAAAATTTCCACTGTCCTTGAATCGGCGGCGGCGGCGCAGGCTCCAAACTTTTCCCTTCCAGCAGCTCCTGCTCCAGCAAACTTTTTTTTTTTGAAGAGGACAAAACGTGAGAAAAACTATTTAAAAAAACCCGCCAGTATATATTTATAGGGGGAAATTTGAATTAATTGATCAATTTCAGTGTGTGTTCCTGACTGACCTGCTCAAAAGTGGCGACATGCCAATTGCTGGAGTGATCCCATTGGACGAGATGACTGATGGACTGAGCTCGAATGGACACTGGGAACTCCATTTCCCTATACAATTTGGACAAGTCCCCGTTCCAGCCGTGATTATAAAGAGTCCCAATACCCTTAAGGAAATGAAGGGCGTTATCCGGGCTGTCCTTGGAATTGAGACCAATGTACAGGGAGCTCCTTGGGAGAGACCGTCTGAGGACGGCTTTGAGGAGGGAATGCGGGGCCACTTCCATCACAATCGCATCATCTAGGATCTGACTAAGGGCCTCCTGGAAAAGGACTGGAGAGAGGAGATTATTGGTGTGATAGTCCGCGGAGGACTTGGTAGCCCAATCCTCGTCCAAATCTGACTCCTTAAGGGACGTTGAGATCCACTTGTGAGAGCGGCTTTGAGGTTCCGGAATGATTTCCTCGAGGAGGGCCCTTAGTCTAGCTCCAGCTGGATTCATATATGGACTGTGAAAACTCGCCCCCACAGAATCAACTTCCTTGGCAAAGATCCCTTGACCCTGGAGTTGTTTGACGAATTCCCTCATGGGCACAATTGGACCGGAAATGGTCACATTATCTTTGGAGTTGTGACAAGCGGGATAGATGATCCCTTCCGGACATCGTTCGCCTGCTTGGGCCCAGGATAGACCCACGGCAGCCATGGCCCCAGGCGCTAGGTCCGACTGGAGAATCGCTGTCCCTCTCGCCCAAGCTGCCAACACAGTTTGTTCCGAGTTCAAAGAACCGTCTACATACGCAGCTCCGAGTTCCCCCACGGAATGACCCAGGATCCCTTGAGGAACGACCCCGAGGGATTTGAGAAGGTCCAAGAACGCCACTTGAATACTTGTAATGGCGATGAAACAATGCAAGACATTTTTGAAGGTGTTGTTGTTGTTGTTGTCTTGATGTAAAATCCGTAGTAGGTCCAATTCTGAGGAGCAGTCCTGGTTTTTTAGGACTTGGGCAGATTTTTGGAGGGACTCGCGGAAAATTTTAAATTGACACATGTCCCGTCCCATGCCATGCCATTGGCTCCCCATTCCTGAGCAGACGAACCACAATGGACGTGGAGCTCCCGAATCCTGTTCCATAATATCAATATCAATATCAAGATTTGGATCCATTTGAATATCCTGTTCAGATTCTCTGTTGAAATTCCCGCCTCTGCCTCTGGTTTGATTTAAAATCCTGTAGCCCCGAAAATCATGACCTGGAATGTTTCGCTGGGATAATTTTTGAACTAGTGCAATTCGCTCTTCGTCTTCTCCGCTGGGAAACTGACTAAATTGCTTCAGAGCGAATTCAACAGCGTTTTTAGTCCTCCCGGAAAAAGGGATCAAAAGCGGTGGATTCGAAATCCCCAAATTTTGCTCATCATCACTGTTCAATAGTTTTCCCGGGGTTTTCTTGGGATTGGATGAGAGGATCACGTGGACCTGCAAGGAAATTTACATTTAAATTGAATTGAGCGGGAAATGAGCAATTCGAAATCCAAATCCGGACAAAGGTTTCAAAATAAAATTCAAAATTCAAAATTCAAAATTTAAGATTTCAAATTGAAAAAAAAAACGGGGGATTATTTTGTTTATGCAATATTGTTCACAAAATAATGATTCAAGTTTAAAACTCAAATTTCAAATAAAAATTCCACGTACATTACTCCCGCCGAATCCAAAACTGTTGACCCCGACGATCCCGCCCTCCCATTTTGTATTCTCCTGAACGACTTGAAGTCTACCATCCAAAAGCGCGGGGATCTCCGGATTTGGTTCCTTGAAATGCAGGTTCCCTGGCAAAATTCCCTTTTGCATGGCCAATAGAACTTTGACGACGCTGCAAAGGCCGGCAGCTGGCTCGGAATGCCCCATATTCGTTTTCACCGAGCCAATTAGAAGTGGTTTTTTAAATTCAGGACTTTCCGCCTCGTTTTCCTGATTTTCCTCATCATCGTGATGAAGGGGACGAAAGACTTGGGAGATGGCGTTGAGTTCCTGAGGGTCGCCAACTTTTGTCCCCGTCCCATGGCACTCCAGATAACTCACACATCTCGTCCGTATCCCGGCCTCCTGATAGATGTCCTTGAGGAGCCTCATCTGAGCTTGAGTGGAAGGGAAAGTGATCCCTTCCTCCTTGTAGCCGTCATTGTTTGTCATGGCATGGAGGACTTGTGCATAGGATCGAAGGGCTACGCCGGATTTTTGAAGGAAAACCACCACTCCCGCCTCACTCCGAACGTAGCCATCCGCGGAAGAGTCAAAGGCCTTACATTTCCCACCAGGCGATAACATGGACAGTCGATGGAAATTAAGTGAACGCCGCGGATTCAAGCAAACATTGACTCCGCCTACTATTGCCGCATCACACTGACCATTCCGCATGGAGGACAGTGCTTGTTCCATGGTGAGGAGGGAGGAGGAGCATGCTGTGTCCGTGCAGTAGCTAGGCCCGCGAAAATCAAATGTGTAGGAGATTCGATTGGGGAACATGGAGAGGCTACAGCCGAGTAATGCATAGCCGTTTATATTATTTGGATCCTCATTCAGTTTCTCCTCCGACTCGCTCATGATCGCGCCAATGAAAACACCCGTTCGGCTCCCGCACAAACTCGATGGCTCCACCCCTAAATCATTGTGGCCACATCACAATTATGAGGGAATATTTAAATATTTAAAAACAAAAACTCGGAATTCAATATTCCAAATGCAATATATATGCAAAATCAAAGGGAAACCGAGGTATTTTTTTTTGTATTTACCGGCATCTAGAATCGCTTCATGTGTTAGTTCGAGGAGGATCCGCAATTGTGGGTCCATTGCATCCACGGCTTTGGCGGGAATCCCAAAGAATTGAGCATCAAATTTGTCAAGCTTCTTGAGTTTCCCGGAGCGACCAGGTAAATTATAAAGACCGGAAGTCCACCGTCGACTGTCATCTTAATTTTTTTTTTTGCACAGGAATTATATAGTCAATTAAAATGAAAGAAGGAGGGCACTTTTTGCTCTATAAAAACATGTATGCGTTTTATTTTCATTTAATATCTAATTTATTAAAGGGCCCAACCTGTGACCATGTCCAGGCCTTGAAATAAATTGTGACTGAATTCTTGGAGATTCTTGGAATTCGGAAATCGTCCAGACATCCCGGAAATGACGATCATCTCCCTAGACATGGGCATCCTCATGGACATCCGGCTGCCTTGGTTAATGGTAATTAAAGCTGAGTTAGCAGGTAAATGAATGAAGGACGCGCGGACAGCACAGTCTTAATTTCTTTTTAATGTCGGAAAGTTACAGAGAATTCTGAGTAAAGAAAGCGGAAATCCCACATATATGAACGAAACTATATTACATGTAACATGTATACTAGAAAAGGAAAATCACTGGAGGAAAATTGATGGACAGCTGGATATTTTGAGCTTTGAATTAATCCGGAAAACTGCAAACTGCAAACTGCAAATTTATTGCACACTTGTCTGTTTTTTTGGTTTTTGTGTTTTCCCTCCTTAACTGTAAAAAAACAATTTGGAAATGACTGGACTTTTTTTTTTTTTTGGTCGGGCAAATTTGAAATTGTGTGGATTGGGAATTTGTCACGTCACATGTGAACGTGCGAATTTGGACTGAGCCGCGGAGATCCTCTTTCTTCGCTTATAATACTTGTCAAGTCCAAGTCCAAAAATCAAGAGAGAGGAAAAGCATTGAGAAATCCTAAGACTAATGAGAGGAAAGTGAAAAACCTCATTATATCCACATGGACTTGAACTTGCAATTAGCCATTACTATTATTACTAATTACTAGGTATATTGCTATTAGGATTCATCGACAAAGTCATCGTCTTTGATGATGGATCCATTCACATCTAAATATCCATATCAACAATTCCCTGCTTATTGTTAGTGATGATTACCAACTCAAATGCAATATATTCTTGATTTATACATTATCATTATCATTTATCACAGAATATCGGTCTTGTCTTAATATGTTGTTTGAGTTGTTCATGATGGGTGCGTTGGTTCGTTCATGTCCTGGCGATTATTGTATAATATATATGAAGTTGTGGATAAGAAAACCCGCCGCATGTCCGTATCTATAGAAATCGAGATATTCCAGTTTCCTCTTGGCCGCTTTCTTGATGATTTTGTAATTAAAAAAATCACAAGAAAGAAATGGGCATAGATTTTGTTTGAATTTATATCTAAACTTTGTTCACTAAATTAATTAAAAATATTTGCAATTTTTGTACACACTTGTAATTTTGTGCACATATTTTGTGCCCATGTTTTTCTACATATTAATATGCAAACAAGTGAAAAGTAGTCTTCGGTGGGTTTTCTTGTCCACTTCTATAACATAGTTATCTATATCCATACCTATGTGTAAACTCATTAACAGATTCATATTTTTTATTTTTGTTCCTTTTCCTCGTATGCGTCGTCGTCCTATAATATAATATATTGTTATATTAATGTATAGTCTAGAGTTATATCAAGGCATATTTAATGGTATCCGGTAATGTCAGCCTCACTTATTCATAGTGAGAGCTTTCATTACCTGGACAGGCAGGGAAATGCATGAATAGACACTCCACCGCTCATAGCATTTGACGATGGAAGAAATGACAACATGTTCATTTGAATATGTAGTCATTCTCTCCGTCCTGATATCCAATAGGTAC
>JAIUND010003412.1:0-15974 GCA_034699125.1 Gisinianus flammeolus
TATTTATTTAATAGCTGCTTTTGCATTTTGTCATAAATGCTGAAATTCAATAGAGAAATTCCTTATAATTATTGTGGTCTCCTTCAAGTTTTTTTAGGCCAAACAACATCCATCATATTGTTAAAACGTGTGTGCTTAGTAATTATGTTCTATAATTACTAATTATTGTTTCAGTGCCTTCCAAGTACATTCGAAAAACGGATAGTATTGATCATGAAGTTCTCTCAGATGCAATTTTATGAATCAAAAATGGTCACGAGTAAATATTTGTTTCATTGATTGATTTTATCTTTAATTAATTTGTTGATAATTTCCATTTGTTTTGACAGCTGCTTTAAAAACCGTGAAAAAGACCAAGGATAGCTCGCCGCTTGTGTTTTTTGTACATGGTCCACTTTTACCCGCCGTGGTGGTCCACTTTTACCCGACATAGGACGTTTTGCGACTACTTATAAAGGCATATAAAGACCCTTAAAACTTAAAGTTGACAAAATTTGCAACTTTGTTGCTACAAGGTCTTGCGAAGGCCTTTCCAATGATACCATGCACATCTCACTACGACAATCCGTTAAGGAGGTATAACGAGAAACAAAAGTGGTCCATTTTTACCCGCGGGTCCCCTATATGAACGAGAGAGAAAAAAGGAAGGTAAACAAAGGTTGTTACAAAATCCGTTTTCTCAGAAAGGATTGACCCGATACGCGACCGCGGAGATAGAGAGAAAGGAAGTGTGGTTAGTTGTAGAAAAGTTGTCTTTGGAATGACTAATCATAACCACGATAACACACATAACACGTATAAGGGAGTCTGCATATGGGTAAGTAGGCATATACTTGTCCGTTTAAGATCACTCTTGAGAACAGAGCCGCGGAAAAGTAAATCTTCATACGCTTAAAGGTATCGATATTAGTGTTCGTTCAACTCTTCTTGAGTAGCAATTAGGTGTATCTGTCCTAGCGGAATTAGTAACTATAGACCCGACCTGTTTGCATTATTAAGAAATACGTTTGCTACAAAGTATCAAAATAATCTTCTATTGAACTATTCTCGAGAAAAGTATCATTGCATTTAGGCGTGTCTGTCTCTAACTAGCTACTATAAACTCAACTTGTTTGCATAATAACAGAGACAAAAAACAAAAAGGTATTCGTCTCAAAAGATCAAATATCAGGTTTTCAAACGTTTCACGTAAATCGGAAACCTATGAGTATCCTGACAACGTGATAATTCAAGGAAATAACTGGAACTTTGATAGCTCAAATACAAATAAATATATGAAAAAATTGAACGCCTAAGTTTTGAAAGTGAGTATTGCAAACAGGACATCGGTAGCTGCTGAACAGTTTGTATGTCGGAAATCAAAATTTTTTGATACCCACACTGACGCTACGGAAATGTTTGTGTGTTGGAATACGGAAATTGTCTACACCAAGCTTTCCACCGCGGAAATTTGGTTTCAAAAGTTAATGCTTTTGTTGGTAAACAAAAGTAAATCTCTGTCGTTTCAAACTTAATTGCTTTTGGGTTTCCGGATTCAGAATATTTTCACCCCTACGCTTCCGCTGCGGAACTGTTTGTTTGTCGGAATTCAGAATATTTTGACCACAACACTTCCGCTGCTGAACTGTTTGTGTTTCAGAATTCAGAAATTCTCTGCCCCAGCCTTTACGGCTGCGCAACAGTTTGCATGTTGTAAGTCCAAATTCTTCTACCCCAACAATTCTGTGACGGAGTGTTTGTGTGTTGCAATACAGCATTTTAGTTCCCCAACATTTCCGTGACCAAAGTGTTTGTCTGCTGGAATTCAGAATTTCTAACATTTGGGCTGCAGAAATTTGGTATCACAAGTTAATCCTTTTGCTTATAGACAATGAATATCTCTATGGTTTTAGAATGATTAATGTCTGTGATTCCGGAATTAAAATTCTGCGACCCCAACCATTCCGCTGTGGAACCGTTTCGGATTTAGGATAAAAACGAAGCAATTATTTAATCACTCATTAAATTAATATAGGAAATATGAAAGGTCATATTTCCCCCTATATAAAAATACAATGTAGTAGTAGTAGTAAAATAAATATAAAATTTTCATGATTCTTTCACTTTGAAAGAATATTCAAGTCAATGCTTTGTCTAGGATTAAGAAAATATACATATATAATATTTTATAAGTTTTCTGTGACCTCAAATGAGAAGTCACAAAATAGTATTTGGGGTTCTGGATAAGAAAACCAGCCTTGTACTACTTTTCACTTTTTTGCATATTAATATGCAGAATGACATGGGTTATTTTGTACAAGTTAGAAATTTTAAAAAGAATTACAAATATTTTTAATTAATTTACAAAGTTTAGTTAAATTCAAATAAAATACATGTCGATTTCTTTCTTGTGATTTTTCGAATTACAAAATCATCAAGAAACGCCTTGGTGCCAAAGCGGCCAAAAGAAAAACTCAAATATCGTTTAAACTAGATAGTAGTACACGGCTGGTTTTCTTATCCAGGACCTCATTTACTTAGGATATATGTACACACACATAAAATCCTATTCCTTAAGTAAAGAATGGTAAATTTCCACATAGGTAATTTATCATTAGGAATTATCCTTCTAGTATATTTAAGCATTTAAATAATATATTAAGCCTTCGTTAATCATGCAAGGGAAATTCCTTATCTAAATTAAACGGTCGTTCAACCATGAACTCTTCAAGTCAAGAATAACATCCGATCCTGATTCGACCAATCAACGAGACACAACTCACCTGGATCATTTTCCCCCATAAGAAAATGACGCTTTCCGATGAGCGAGAACTTCCTCATCGACTTCACTTCAAGATCATCGCTTGTCTCGTATGGTCCGTAATTTCATACCTATTGAAATTATCGAATGTCTCAATTGACCCCGGTCAATTTACCTATATATTTTCTACGAGAAATATAACCAGAAATCAAAAGTCTAATTAAGTATAGTGTTAAGTAAAGAGGCGAGAAAATAAACAAATAAATAAGTTAAGAAAATCGATAGATTTATTTCTCGTACCAACAATTCCTATTTACTAAACTCATTCGTAGCTAATTACTGCTCATATGAAATTGACCATTCTCCGATCCTCCGGATTCTCATTCCCTACCTAAAAGCAAATTAAGAGTGCGGCTATATCAAGAGTATCAATTCCAATAATTGAATCCTCATTTGAGCATCCTTAATTTCTCTTGTTTCATCATCAATCATCATAGTCTATCTGAAAAAGGAACTATCTGTGTTTTGGAATTCAGAATTTTTCTACCCTAACCGTTCCGTGCGAAAAGCGTGTGTGTCGGAATTTTGAATTTCTTTTGTACCCCAACCTTTCAGTGACGGAAGAGTTTGTGTGGCGGAATACAGAATTTTTCTACCCCAGCCTTTTCTTGACGAAACTTTGTGTTGCAGAATTCAGAATTTTTCTACCCCAACCTTTCCATCGCGGAAATACTTGTGTAGTGGAATTCAGAATTTGTTGACCTCACGATTTCAGTGACGGTGTTGTTTGTGTGATGGAATTCAGAATTTGTATCCACCAGACTTTCCGTGACGGAAGTGTTTGTGTGGCGGAATTCAGCAATTCTCTATTCGAATCTTTCCGTGACCGAAAAGCTTGTGTGGCGGAATTTAGAATTCTTCTACGCCAACCTTTCCGTGACGGAAGTGTATGTGTTGCGGAATTTAGAATTTTTCCAACCCAACATTTCGGTGGCCAAAATGTGTGTGTGGTGGAATTCAGAATTTTTCTACGTCAACCTTTTCGTGACGAAAATGTTTGTGTGGCAAAATTCCAAATGTTTTAACCCAACCTTTCCGTGACGGGAGTGTTTGTCTGGCGGAATTCAGAAGTTTTCTACCCAACGTTTCCATGGCGGGAATGTTTGTGTGGCAGAATTCAGAATTTTTCCAACCCAACATTTTGGTGGCGGAAGTGTGTGTGGCGGAATTCAGAATTTTTCCGACCAAACTTTTCCGTCATGGGAGTGTGTCTGTGGGGGAATTCGGAATTTTTAACCCCCAATCTTTTCGTGACAGAAGTGTTTGTGTGGCGGAATTCAGAATTTTTCCAACCCAACCTTTCCGTGACGGGAGTGTATGTGTGGCGGAATTCAGAATTTTGTTAACCCAACATTTCGGTGGCCAAAATGTGTGTGTGGCGGAATTCAGAATTTTTCCCGCCCAACCTTTCCGTGACGTGAGTGTGTGTGTGTGTGTGTCGGAATTCAGAATTTTTCCAACCCAAAATTTCAGTGGAGGGAGTGTGTATGTTGGAATTCATAATTTTTCCGACCAAACCTTTCGTGATTTATTAGGATTGTGAGAAGCCGGCGGTGAAGGATTTGGAGTCCATTTGTGATTTACTTTCAACTGTCGAGCCAGGTGGAATTGGTGGTCAGAGACACGAATAACAACAACAATCAAAACAAAATTAGAAAATATAAAGAAGAAACTTATTATACGGACTGTGTCAGGAGAGTAAGTTTCTGTAGTTTGTGCTCATCGTCTTTTGCCTTTCTATAGTTACTGCGCAGCGTGGAGTAGTAGATGGTAGTGTTTTTTACTCTCGAGTTGTACGCATACTATACATTTCTGTAGTTTCTATTAGTTTTGGTTAGTATGCACAGACTATTTGGCCCAAGCCTTGTAAGGCATATTTTTAGGATAATTTTAAATTTAGCCCCAAAACAAAATATATGGCCTTTGTTCAATGCTCAAATATTAAAATTGATTTAAGAGGATTTGAAAGAAAACAATGTTGTAAGGTACGAGTACATAATAAGATTATGTACAGTACAAATATGAAACAGAGAAAGACAAAACGGCACACAGGAAAAAAATTGTCAACTTATTACATAAGCTGACAGTTCAATTCAATTCATTCTTTATTAACGTGTTAAAATCGTTGTGTCGTACGAAACGAGTCTCCCCCCATGAACACGACTAAAGTCTATAACAATTTTCAATTTGGAATGATAACCGAATAAGTAAGTGTTGTATTGTCAATTATAGTAATGTTAGAGCGTTTTGAGATTGTTGAGAAGGTCAAATCTGGTTGGCAGTGAAGGGGACAGAAGTCCGTCTGCGGGGATGTAGGTCGCTGTCCAGATGAGATGCGCGCAGGAGTATTGTTCAGTCAAGTTGGGCTTTGATATGAATCAGCAGTGAAGAGAACAAGTTCATCTTCGGAGATGTGAGTTGCTGTCTAAAATTGCTGCTCATGAGATAACGGGCAATATGCCGATATTTTTCGTTGATTTTTGTAAATGAGGATAAAAATAAAATAAATTAGATTACAAATTATAAATATCTCTTAATATGACACAAACTCATCTTGTCGTTTCAAAATCAACCGCTCATTGAGCAAGTCTTTAAACTTGTGCAAGGAAATGTCCAGTTTTTGAATATCATTTCCAAGGTCGTACATAGAGGCGCACTAAACTTTGGACCTTTTACACTCTTTCTCCATCTCTTCACACCTACAATTAGAGTTATCATTAGTTCACCTAATGAGGCAATCTAATATTAAGAAAGTGAATTCCCACACTGAACCACCGAATAATAAATTATAAACAGATAGTTTACATCAGCTAATTATTAACAACCCATCAATTATATAAGAGAATAGTTAGTGTTACTTCCTTACAATGTATTTTCTTTTGAATATCGTTTTGTAAACATGTTGTTGTAGTTGTAATTGTAATTATAAGAATGAGTCACAGAGTGTTATACAGACTGTATTTCAGTCGACGTAGAGTCACTACAGGAACCAGTCCCGACCATCCAATACCAATACCACACATACAGGCACAGACTCTCAGCAAACTTTATGAGAGTAGCCAACAAAACCATATCTTTTGTTCAAGGAAATTATTGCAGTCAACTTATTTTCTTCGTTCATACGATATCTCTTACTTTCTTTTTCTCTATATTTCTTTCCCTCTCTCTCTCTCAATTCTCTCTCCATAACTCATTCCAATACTTTTTCCTCATAATAAAGTAATAATCCTTCTGTCCATGTCTGCACAAGCCATTCCAAGCAGTCGTTTATTACAAATTATTTTATTGTCACTCTTCCAGCGGAATCCCAACGCCAGCTCATAACGTTTACAATTCATTCAATTTCCATAACTATGTACATGAGCCTCATTCCATGTTGCATGTTCATATTTCATATCCATCAAACTCTACCAAAAATGGGGCTTTTACTTACAATTTATAAGTACTTGTACTTGTTCTCGTAACTTGATGCTCTTGGATGCATTACAAATTATGACTATTCTCGTTTTCTTCCGTATAAGGAAAAGCAGGAAGGATTTTAATTTCTTTGGAAAATGTAACTCAATTTTCTAGATTTCCAGAACTTTCATATGTTGGAATTGGAATTGGTAAAAAAAAATTCTGAAGGGAATTTCAACTTGAACAACCTCATAAACCCAGCTATTAAATTTGATCATACATATGTAATAACTGATTCTAATTTTACCGAATTGCGTGTACATTTTACATGTACATGTACAGGAATATAGCGTCACTCCTGGAACGGAAAGACTTGGGATCGGATTCAAAGTCACGTTTGTACAGAATATCTGTACATATTGAGATAGACACAGACACTGTGCTCGATGGAAATGTTTGCAAACAATTTCCATCGTTCCAAAATAAAATCCTGTGAAACTATACGAACCTGTCTTTTGAGTGAGCTTAATTGAGCTAGGCCAATACTGGCACGTACAGATACTCCCTCGTTATTGTTCGTGACACTGGAGATTCTATTAACACACACATGCACAGTCGGCACTTATATTTCCAAGTCGGTCGTTTGGTCGTGTGTACTCTTTTCTGAGTTTAACTTGTGAGTACTTACACAGATTCAACCAATTGTATGCCGTATCGACATGGAATCTGTACAGTTCTGCACGTAGAAGCGTAAGAGTACACACTTAACTTACCTAGTCAAAATATCCGCGGAATCTCAAATCCAAAACAAACAAGTTCAACAGATTATTCTTGGCTTGTGCTCACAGCATTAGGAATTCAATTGTATGAGGTATTTATTATATACGAGGGAGTAAAATGGAAATAGAAATGAAAATGCAAATGATGGAGTGCGTGAGGGAGAACTTGTTGAAAGAAATGAAAAACTTATTCAATCGTTGTTCCCTTTCCCGCTTTTTTCAATCCACCGTGTGTTTGTCTAAGGAAAAAGTGAGCACAGGAGCAACAAGCGTTCAAATTTTATGATCTCAAAGTTTTCTATTCTTTTCCTATAGGATTCGAATTCAAAATTCAACCGACGAATGGAAAACAAAGAGGAAGAAAGAAAAAGAAACACATGATAAAAAAGTACACGAGAAGAAGGTGCGTGATTTAGGGAAATATCGCTAAAGAAATGAGGAGCCTTTGCCTTTATGGATTCTTGCAAGACGCAAGACGCAATTGAATTTTTAACAGTGGGCTTCTACAGAAATTTACAATTTACAACATCAAATATCAACATGTCAAATGACTCAAATCGTAATAACTTCCTGTCTGCTCTTCTTTCCTGTTCTTCCTGCTGAGAAAATAATCTTGCATGTACGTATAATATCGATTCAAATGTTCAATGGAAAATTCAAGTATTATTTGAACTGATTTCATGTCAGTTCTACTGCACACAGATTGATCATCACTGGGAAAAGATAAGAGAAATGTAATTACTTTCTCTGTGACTTGACTTGACTTTGCGTGCTTGTTTTATTCAACAAGTCATTACGCTGTGGCTCACTCTCTTTGAACTTGACTTTCTGAATAAACATGTGCAAGTAAGCGACAGCGTATTCCGAGTAATTACATTTTATGTAGCGACAACGACGGAGTTTTTGTTTATCTCAAAGGAATTTGTTCTATATTCAAGACAAATTTAACAACAATAAATATATACCTACATTCAATTTCAATATTCGACAGGAAACAGAGGAGAGAAAGGAAAAACAAGCATTTGATTTAGCGATCGTGAAATTTTATTTTCTTAACCATAGTAAAATTCTGTTAAAAATTGATTTTTTTTGGATATTAATCCACACGTGACACACCGTAAAAAATGAAGAATGCTTCAAATAGTTCAGAAGATGCGCATAAAAAATGCTAACAATTTGGAATTATAACGCTGTTGTAATCGAAACAAAATCCGTATTTAATTTCACTTGCCAATATGAAACGAGTTTTCCAACTCAAACTTGGCACGCATTTAGCATTTATCGTAGTTTGTCAACTACATATTTTGATTTCCTGTCACCGATCCAAGGACAAATTGTTAGGTGTGTCTTTTAAGCAATCATTTAGTTGAGTGACAGTGACAATAAAATGTATATATTTTCTCTCGAACCCAAGACGACAGACTCTGATTGATGAATGTTCCATTTGATAAAGATTTGAAGACAAAAACGTAGGTATGAATTGTCATGTGTGTCATGTTATGTTGTCTTTAGATTTGCTTGGCTTATAATTTTTTTTTTGGCTAAATACTTCAAATAGGTTACCTATTATATACCGTACAAACTAGAATAGACTCCCAGGGAGTGTATCCGAAAATATTATAGAGTCCCAGGGAGTGTATTGTAATGTCCTTATGTACGCTAACGTATTTGACATGGGCGCAGAATTTAGTCTCTGCAGAGGGGGGACTCTATAAAATAGAGGGAGTCTATTCTAGTTTATACGGTTGGTATCATTTTCCTGGTATTATTGGTGAAGGTTAGCCGAATTTCAGACTTGATACAGTATTTTACATGTACCAACTCAAAATATTGTACAGACAGAGTCGAATGGTATATTTTCAAAGCAGACTAGGAATTCAAAATTCAAATATTCAGAATACTGAAAAATTGACAAGGAAAAGCGTTTTAAGTGACTATGACAAAGTCCTTCACCTTTTCACAACACAAACATACTTAAGTATATTCCATGCATTTCAAATGGGAATACGTAATAAGGAAAGGGATGATTTTTAAGTCTGTGTACGTGGAGTTCTTGAGGGTGTGCCTTTAAAGCTGTCAGTCAGTATTCCAATGTGTTCTTCCCGCGTATCTTTTCCCTACACAAACGACAGTATACAGATAAACCAAAATCAAAAGGTTTTAAAGAAGCTTTAGTTTAGTTTTTAGTAAATCCAGGAGTATGCGTAAAAACATGATATCTTATGTAAATGTGGATGAGAAAAGGGGTCGCATACTACTTTTCACTTTTTGACACAGTAACCGTAATATGAAGAAGAACATGGTTTATTTTTTAGAAAAAGTAAGGAGTTTGTAAACAAACTGTAAACATTTAAAATTAATTTACAAAGTTTTAGTTAAATTCAAACAAAATATATGATGATTTCTTTCTTGTGATTTTTTTGAATTACAAAATCATCAAGAAACGCCGTCGGTGCCAAAGCGGCCAAAAGGGAAAACTCAAATATCTTTTAATCTAAAAAGTAGTATGCGAATGCGACCCCTTTTTGTATCCACAACTCCATATAACATACGATACAAATAGTATTTTGTATGTTATATCATGCATTTTGAAAATACAGGCACGGGTACATTAAATAACACCCGTGTTCCGTGTTCAATTTCAGGTAGATTCTGATGATGCCCCAATTACACAGTTCCTCCCCCAATGTTTCACTAATTACCAGGTTTTCCTCTGATTTCCAATTTATTCCCGACAGCTTATGTAAGTATGGTTCACGAGGAGCAAAACGGAGGTGAGTGGAGTGTACAGTCAGCGGAGTTGGGGAGATATTCTGACAATTTCACAAGTCAAATAGCAATTACTCTTCACATTATCGCTCTCAAACTCTAATTATTTCTCTTGTTAAAATTACATAGCCTTCCCCACAAATATTGAAAGTTTGCTTGTTCTCATTTCCCATTTATCATTCCTCATCTCTCTCTCTCTCTCCTTCTCCTTCTCCTTTTACCTTTTTCACTAACCCAAAATTCTTAGACATTTTACACAATGATATTACGATGAAATGAGAATTGCTAGTTACCGCATGGTTTTGACATTTCACAAATTACACACAATTCAAAATTCAAACCTTCAAAATCCACTTTTTTTCTGTCTTGTGAAATCTTTAAAAACAAACGAAAAATGTGAGCGATATAAACCAAAAACTGGTGTACAGACGACAGACATTATTGAAATGGTAATGGTTAGGAGTGCGAAAACTCGGATGGTGATAGGAATTGGGGAAAATTACAAATACGGATAGATAAAAGGTCCCTCGTTGAGGACACTTGATACGGGATTTGGGCAATAAAAAGTTGAGTTTTTTTTTTAAGTACTGTGTTTAATCCTGAAGAGCGGCTCCATGTTTCCATTTATATCGTACTATTTTCTATTTTGTACATTGAAAAGAAATGAAAAAATGTGGAACGAGATAAGACTGGAGGGGTCGTGTGATGCTGAGACGAGTGAAACCTTTGAACAATGTATACCACGAGTAATATATGGGTAACTGTGTGTGGTGTAGTCTGTGGCCTCATGTCTCATCCATCCTCAATATCATCGTCATCACCCCTCCATCTCGAAACACTTGAATTGGGGAATTTGAAATTTAGAATTGACTGTCACCCGTCATTGTCCACATTATGAGTATGAGGTTTCTCTCTCCATGTTAGACTTTCCCCCATTTCAATTTTCAATATGTAAAGTTTTAAAAAAATCCATGTCGAGGTAAACTTAAGAGTTTTCCTTTTTCCTACATGTTTTTTGGATATGGTATTTGGTATTTGGTATTTGAACTTGTACTTGTGTGCTTACAAGCACCAAAGTATAGAAGCATTCCCTCCCGTGAGGAGTGAACTCTGCTTTTTTTATAATCTCTTGAGAAGGCAAATTTGAGGGCATGAGAACGACGAATAAGGAATAAGGGAAAAGATGTCTGTGTGAGGATTTTTTCCCGAGACGTGTTTTTTCTTTGTTTCGCTCTCAAATGGACTTTGAGCCATTCCTGCCGTACTCTACTCAACGCTGACGTACGTCGAGAGTCGAGAGCAAGTATGGTTTTTTAGGAGCTTGAACTGGAACCAGAGATAAGCCAATACACATGTACACATTACATTACATTACAAGTAAGCGGATTTAAGTATACACCATCAGAGGATATACGATGGATTTTTACGGTGAGTACTGTGAGTAGTAGTACATACATATAAATATACAAATATAGTGAGCAGAGAAGACAGAGAGCGAGAGAGAGAGAGAGAGAGAGAGAGAGAGAGAGAGGAAAAGAGAGACGGGCTGAGAAGAAGGAAAAAAGGGAACAATGAACGAGACTTTGACTCACCATTTAGTTTCCTCACTGAGTTTTCCGTATCAGGACTCTTTCACATTCCATCTACATTACACATTACATTCATACTTCATACGTATCTGAATTCAGTTTCGTAACTCCCAACTTTTTACGTTTTATATTCTACCTTTCCCAGAGTATTTTCTTTCTCTCTCTCTCTCTCTCTTTCTCTCTCTCTCTCTCTCTCTTTCTCTCTTTCTCTCTTTCTCTCTCTCACTGCTGTGCTGTTTTGAACGAATGAGGGAAATGGTACATAAATGGTAAATGGGATGAAACGGTATAAGAAAACGGTCCTTTTGCTTTTCCTTTTGCTTTACTCTTTCTCAACATGACTCAGATTCAACTTGAGCTTCCAGCTCGCAGCTTCAACTTTGAAATTCGAATGCTAATGCTAACCTACGACTACGATAGCGATAGGCAATAGCGATTGTATTTGGTATATTAAATATATGGTACGTTCAATGTTGTTATGCTCTGTGTAATATCTTGTCATTTTTCATGCAACTCCAAACGCAGACATCCATACACACACAAACACTCTTCCATCTGTCATGTTCATTGTCAGACCCCCCCCTAAAAAAATACTCTGACTATGAAACATATATTCTAGTTTCTAGTTGTATCTGTAGAATGTAGGTAGAATCTGTACTCAATTTTTCCCCCTTTTTTTATTATATTATCATATACCTTGAATAACTAACGCTCTTGCTTTTTTATTATTATATGTATTGACAAATAACATAACATATAATATTCAAATGTTATTTTATTCTCATTTTCCATATTCATATATTCCAATTTCCATCATCAAAATTATTGAGAACCTCGTCAGTTTTTTGCTCTCTATATAACGATTATTGTTTTGACATGTATATATTTTGTTTTTTCACAGGAAATCCATCTGACTGCATTCGACATTTAAATTGGTGCAATGAGATATTCCCTGCGATACGAATACAGAAAACTCGAAAATACAAAAAGAGAAATCTTGAATTTATAAAAGTATTAAATTGCAAAAAAAACATGATATCCAGATTATGAAGGCCACGAAAATCCTCGACTCCTTCCTATTGTATATAAAGTAAAAGTAAAGAAATTTCCTTTATTTCACACTCATTGTTTCTTTATTTCAATTTACATAGAATCTACAAGGAGACTCGTGTGTAACGTGTAATGTGAATGTGAATATGGAAATGGAATCTGGATTTGTTACTTTAGAGACTTCAGACTCAAAACATTGCTTTGAAGGATCTTGGACATCTTAATTGAACACCAGGAAATTCTTGTATGTTTGTGTGCAAGAGAGATTCCGAATGGAAATTCTTGTTTTTAAGTTTGAACATAGCGAATACCTTCACTCTATTATTATCTGTATACTCTATTTGTTATATACAGATACTACACATTCACTACACATACAGACAAATTAAAATGAACACGTTCAAAACAAAAACAAAAACAACATGAGTTGGTACCTACAATAAAAAATACTAAATTCCCCGGTTTTTTCTTCCGTTCAGTTTCTATTGTTTTGAACTTTGAAGGCACCAACACCGATTTGACGTCTGAAGGGAATCTCTGGATTGAGATTTCCATGTAAAGAAATTCCTTCATGTTCCCTTCAATTCAATTCAAGTCATCGCAATGCAATGCAATGCAATGTAATGAAATGAATGAAAATGAAAAATAAAGGTTAAATGATCTCGTCTTGAGAACAGAAACCTCTTTTTTATACAGATATATATATCTATATACCTGTAAGATATATTCTCCCTTTCGTTCATCCATTCTGATTCTGATTAACCAAAAACCTCTCGGAAAAAAAGTGAGAATTCTTCCAATTGCATCATGGACAGAAAAAGGGTCGACATCTATTCTATCTGTAGTCTGTAGTCTGTACAATGGCCACAAAAATCCACAGTCCACAATCCACAATCACAATCTACATATGATTGTGTAAGCAGTGAGGAGTGAGCAGTGAGCAGTGGATGTTGTTGGATATATGAAGCACGTCAGGAACGGAGATCCATTTCCATATGATATCCATTCATCGTTTTCGACGCCTTTACTCAAAGCAACTAGCCGAGTTTGGTCTACTATATACACATACACTATACATTTGTCTCTGGAGTCTGTACAATATATGCTGAGGAGATATAACCAGTGAGTTACGTTACGTAGTTTGTACTTGCGTACACACAGACACACACAGACAGACATACACATACACACACACACACACACACACACACACACACGCGTACACTTTCAGTTGAAGTGAATCCCGCATGGACAGGATGGACAAAAAAAACCAAGTACAGATAGAGGGATATGATGATGATGCTGCTCATGCTGCTGGTGCTGGTGCTGGATAGAGGTTTAGAAATGGAAAGGAATAAAAACACAAGAGAAAAAAACATACACAGGTGAGACATTGCTCCAGGGCATTTTGTCATTACATTTCCCCACCAAACCAAACCAAACCAAACTACATCTCGTTCAGCCGGTAATAATACAGATATGTATATATTCTATATAAGATAGGTTCAGCTGAGCACATTGGAGTGATAGCAATAGCAATAACAATAGCGATAGCGATAGCAATATAGCCGTATCCGTATGGAGAAGAGAAACACATCAAGACACGTAGTCAAAGTTAAATACGCGCTGTATTGCAGCCACAACCTTTTGTCCATAAATTTTACATCCACAATTCAACATTCACCATCATTCCAACTCCAACTCCAATTCCAACATCCACAATGGGGAAAAACACGGGCAGATATCCGTACAACCACCAGCCGAGAGAATGTACAATAAAACAAATAGGTATGGATGAAAAAAATAGGATTTCCTCAAGTACATGAAGGAAAGTAGGAATATAGGAATAGGATAGAAACGATGAAATTACTCAAATAAAATAAATAATTTCCAACCGGCTCCGGCTGTAGCTGTATCAAGGACTATTTGAATACAAATCCTCCTGCCGTCTCGCTCTCTCTCTCTGTCTCTCTCTCTCGTTTTATTCAAACGCGATTCATAGCGTATTGTATCTGCAGCAGAGTACTCGAATTCTTAAAGAAGATTGTTGAAGTTGTAGTTGCGTGCCGTAGGCTTATCTTTTATATGATCTTTGTCTTGAGTTACCTATAGATTCCGTATTCCATCAAGTCGTATGTATCGTAAAATGTATTGCATGATTTAAAGGAAAAATTTTAACAAATTTTTCATCCTCCTCACATCCATAGAAAAGATAAATAATAGAAATGGGCAAATACAAACAAGATATGAGCAGACAAAACAACATAATTCACTCCCAAAAGCTACCTACACAACAACACAACACAACACACTAAATATCCTCGTTCATAAACTCGTTGTACTTTTGTTCTATTGAACATGAGCATTTGACCATTTGAGCATTTGAATTGAGTGTATGGATAATTCCTTTTATTTTTAATAAAAATGCAACTCGTTTGGCTACTGCCACTTACTCGGATTGCTTCCACAGAAAGCAGCAAGCGAGCAACAACAACAAAACGAAACGAAACAACAGCACAACTACAGAACAGATACATATATCTGTGAAAGACACGGGAAATTACTTTGGCTCTGGGTGATTCCGCTATAGAGAAAAAAATTATGATGATTGGGAAAAGATGTAGTCGTACGTACGTAGACATACGGATATAGACGAACATAAAGCACACACATACGAAAAAACTAAGGAGGTACATAAGATACATACAAAAAGTCAAATTCAACATAAAACAGATACACGTCAATACTCGCAATACACCAAATATATCTCCATATTTTTTCATGTACAGAATAGAGTACATAGTATGTACTACATACGTACATACGTAAGTAGCTCGGTGTGCTCTGTTGTGTGCATGGGTTTTTTATGGAGGTAAAATATATGAATATATATAGTTCATGGTGTGGTGTGGTCTGTTCTGTTCTGTATGTGTTGTTTTTTCCCCATGTTGTTTCCCGAACCAAACGAAAAATGGTTAAATTTGATGGGCACATTAGAAGCTCAAGCTGAATACACGGATGAAATGAAATACCATATTCCTTTTTCTTACTTTTTTTTCCACAACACTCACAGTACTCACACTCACACACAAAACAAGCATATAGAATTAGAGATGTGTGTACATATAAGCATTTAAGTATGTATACATATTCTGTATTTACCTACAGATATTTAGACGATGGAACTGCATTGTGTTATGAGTGCAGTCTGCAGTCTGCACTCGCACTGGAATACCTACATATAAGAAACCCAAAGTTTACACTCTTTTACTATGATGAGAGGCACGTTTATTTTCACTGAATATGTACATACAGCAGAGCATCCTAAAGGCATATCTCTAGTACCTCTAGTAAGGGTAGGTTTGGAATTGGAAAACAGATTTTATTCTACATGTAGAATATACCATACATGGAGAGTGTGTGTATTTATTTTATACATTTAGAGACACATTAATGGTTCTCATACATACGGATATATATGTATGTACATGGTCTGTGTCCAACTGCAGAGTACAGTCAACTCTCGATGAACCAGATACACAACGGACTGAATTTTTTTATACGGTTTAGCAAATATCCGGTATAACT
>JAIUND010003413.1:0-15970 GCA_034699125.1 Gisinianus flammeolus
GTGATGAGACTCGTCACGTGATCAAAGGGATTGTGAGCAGTCGGCGGTTTCTCAAGAACAGGTCTGGGCAGGCGCAGTCACAGTCGCAGTCGGCGGATGCGTCGGATGCAACGATCCGATTCACACACGTCGACTCCCACGCTGAATGGATCCTGAATACGCTCGAGAGTATATCGATACGAATCCGGATCTTCAACAGTCGGACATTCAGAGTTCGGGGAAAACGATATCTGTGGGATAAAAAAAACATTCAGCACACACCACACGCCACGCCGTGAAAATTCATTACCTATGTATATTTAATGTGGACACATTTCAGCCACTCCATAGGCGGGAACTTTTTTTTAAAAAAAGGCGGAACTTAATTAAATTGGGGGTTTTGTTTTTTTTTGAAGGATTATTTGCATTATTTGCGGGAAATATCGCTCAACTGGATCAAGTCCACACATTAATTCCAATTTTAGCGTGAGCATTTTTTAGTGCTCGTGTCCTTTCACTGATATGTGTGTGTGTGTGCTGTGTGTGTGGAAGGCTTCCACAGTTCTGTAGGTTATGTGCTGTTGCTGATTGGACGAGCTTTGGCCCCCCGGTTTCTGATTCTGACGATGAGTCAGAGAATCTTTTGCGGGAAAATTTGAAATTCGAAATTCAAAATAAAACCCACACATTCGAAATTCATCATCCGTCTCCCTCAATTTCGTAGTGTGATTGTTATGATTCTCAGGATATAGCTACACGTAAGGGGCTGTCCACAAACTGAGTCAGCTAAAAAAGCCGATTTTTCGACCCCCCTCCCCCCGTCAGGTAACGTCAGATAGGGCCTAACCCCCCAATGGACTTTTTCCAAAAAAACTCGAAATTATAGTTTATATTCTGTTCCTACTACTTATAAAAGGATGATTTCTATGCAGTTTTTCAGTACGATTAAAAAAATGGAACCCCATTCATGAGTGAAAGCTCCTCCCACGAATTTCCCGTCTCTGGAAATCCATGCACCATTGATGCTTTTAGATGCCCTGTCTGGTTTGTTTGGTGCTCCAAACACATCCATCAAGTCTGTATATAGGATATTTGTACATGCTATTTAGATATTTTAGACATTTTCTAACAATTTTGAAAGATTTATTTTGACTTGCAAACTTTTTAGAAGAAATCTAAGATTTCAAGCTGTGTTTCAAAGAATCTTGGAATCTTCAAATATGTCCTTTTTTTAAAAATTTAGTATCAAATATGCCATTTTTTTCAAACGTTGCTACCTACACAGTGACTAATCTTTCAAATATCCACTGATCAAGCCTCAAAATCAGTATAAAGTAAATTTTCTTAAATGTTTTTCCTTTAATCTCGGACATTGCTACATCAAATTTTTCTGACCTCCGCCTTCGGTGGACCCCCCTCTCCCCTCGTCAGGTAACGTCAGACTTCGACTGACCCCCTTCCCCCATGTCAGCTTCTGTCAGATTTTCGGTGACCCCCGACTTGCCTGAGTCAGTTTGTGGACAGCCCCGAACGTAATCTGATATCATGAAATGTGTCCACTTTATTTTATTCTACACGATTTATATTATGTATATGTGAATCTTGTACGTCAAATTTGTTTTAATTGGTAGGTATATATAATTGGACTGCGTGTGCTCACATTTCATTTATTATATATATGTACAATTATAAATACATATAAACCTATATAAGGTAAATTTGGCCTTTGAATTAAATAAACATTACACAGACAAAAAGTTCAAAAAACGAAGGGAGAAAAAAGTGACAAACAAAGTGTGGTCAGTGACAAAAGGGGATTTAAATCTTTTTGGCGTCTTATGATTCTTTACTTCATGTTGGCGGCTGCGTATAGGAGGAGAACGTGATGATTATCATATATACAAAATGGAAGCCCACACATATATAGTGCCTTGGATGAGGAGCAAAAATCCACACAGTTATATATGTATATTACACCAGTTGTGAATTAATATATATATACCTACCAAAGGAGTGGAGAAGAGAATCTTGGAACTATAAAAATAAAGGACCAGTGTGTTGACAAATATATTAGAATTGTTTGTATATTAAAGGAGCTGCTGGTGAGGATTTGCCCACACACAGTGCATATATATATACAAATGAATTTGGTATAGGTCAAAAAGGGCAGTAGCCATATATATTATATATGGCATGTATATAGCAGCATGCGGAATTATGATTTTTGCAATGGTCAGTGTTGTATAATCGGACTTGGGCGTATATATATATACATATAGTGTCCACCACAGACAAATAAGCTGTAAGTTCACCACAAAGACAGATTCAAAAGGCCACATATATATACAGTCGATATATTTATTCGTGAGACTTTTATTTGGAAGCATCGAGTGAAATGTACTCAATTATGCCATAAGCGAGTGTGTATTCTCCAGGTGCCCCACAAGAAATAAAAGTCCCACGAATAAATGAACAGACTGTATATATATAGGTGAATTGGAAAAGATTTACGCCGCGTTTTAATAAACCGAATACAAATTCAGATGTATATAGTATGCTTTGTAATGTATATTTCTTGGCAACATATATATATATATATATATATATATATATAGGAACATGTACATTTTAAAATTCAATTAAATAACACTAATACATTCTGCCAATTTTTCCCGTTTGGTTCCTCTAAAAAAATATATATAGTGTTGTTTATTTAAGCTGTGACTTTTCATTTGTATTCCTTTTTATATAGAAATGATAGAGAACAAGGAAATGCCATATATTGCTGGCGTTAAAAATTTATAACAAAATTTTTCGTTGACCGAAACTGTGGCGATGAAAATTTATCTATATATATCGTCCTCGAAGTTCGCAAATACGCTATTATCACTTTTTCGTAATTCAGAAATACGCTATTATCATTTTTCCTTAATTCAGGGAAAATGATAATATAGCGTATTTGTGAATTAAGAAAAAATGACAATAGCGTATTTTGGAATTCGTCAAAAGTGATAATAGCGTATTTGCGAACTTAAACGACGATATGTCAACGGAAAGGGAGATGCTGGTTTTCTTTGGTATTTTTCAGACAGATATGGGATCAATAAGCGTCGCAATATCACGGGTCGATCTCGGCGTCACTTTTTAAAAAGAAAAAAAACGAGTGTAAGCAAACAACAAACAACAAAAACTGTGCCATTACATAATCTCTCCACGTATATGTTCTCGTTATACTTTTCATTTAATTTATTCTAGTTACCTCTTTTGAGTTTTGACACTCATAACGCCCAACAAATTCACAAATTAAGTCGATCCGGCAACGAGGGAACAGCTCGTATACCCGACGTCTTTTACCATTCTCTTTTAAATCAAAGAACCTGTTGCTGCACTCAGCACCCTTTATACGAAAATTGGTGGTGAGTTGTATATTTAATTGTGTAATCGGAAATTTATTTTATACAATCGTTTATTTTCTTTTTAGCTTTTCATTTTTTTTAATTACATTTTTTAACGATTATCAAATACGTTAAAAGAAAATGAGAGAGGGAGATCAATCATTGAAATAAAATGAAATATATAGTTTCACCAATAACTCCTATAACAAACTTACCTCAGCTGCTTTCTGTAATGAATAAACAAATAAAATAAGAAAATAAATTATTTTTTGCTTACCTACAATTAATAATTACACGATTTATAATGAACTCATATATATATAAATAATACACAACAAAAAAGTTCTCTCACCGGCAGACATTTTACTTCGTGGTTTTTATCACTAATACCACCTATTACGAATGATCGCAAAAAGACGCAGACGTCAACTCCAGGGCAAGGGTGAGTTGAGTTGACTTTGCATCTCTGTGTGGGAATAAATTCGGAAATTCAGATGATTTTAATTTGCTTTTACAAACTAAACGTTTGACTAAAATCCACATTAACATATATATATTATTAATGCCCCGTTTGCCGTTGAGCTTACCTCGTCCACTTTATACAGCCACAAAGCAAAAAAGGCAGGAATATATATAACAAAAGAAAAAAACGCAAAAAGATTAGCTAATAAAAAACGGGAAGGATCGAGAGAGATGGTGGGAAATTTTTGTGATGCATTCCTTTTCTATATATTTTATTTGTGCGATGAATTTATTCCACGGCGTACCGTTTTGGACGCAGAATCCACTCATTTTCTCATATACCATAACACATGTAAGATTGCCTGTGGGCATACAGGGAGGAAGATCTCGGTACAGCAAAGTCATATTAGGACCAGCCTTGGTTCTCGTTGTGCAAACTCCATTCTTAAAAATGGTAGTAAGTTGTATATAATTGTGTAAGCAGAATAAAATGACCGGAAAATGGAAAAATAAATTTAGAAGTGTTTTCAATGGAAGATTATACAATATACAAACAGACTTACTATTGGTGCTTTCTTTGTACGGGATAAACAAGAGCAGAAGATTAAAATGAATATAATTAACACACAAATTCGTACATTTTATGGCCATTACACAACTTTCCTTACCGGCGCGCAATGCCCACTTGTGCCATTTGTATTGGTTGCTACGCAGGCCTCACCAGTTGCGATGCAGGGATCACTCCTCATTCCGCAAGTCTCAGCCTTATAGAAGATTAGAACATTTTGAGTATAGTTTGCTTACAAAATTTATCAAAAACGATTTGTAAACCAAATAATTTTTTAGTATGTTTTGTTTAACTGTATATATATTTGCTTACTTTGGATAGTGTCACGATGTACAGCAGAAAGACCATCAAAATAAATCTGAAATGAGCCAAATAAAAATGGATAAAACAGCAAAAAAGAACATATATATACAGGTTTCATTGTAGCTTGAAGAATTTCGACTTTCGACTGTTCCCTTTGTATATATATACGGTTCGGAATAATTTTAATATATATATAGGAACAGAAATAAACTTATGCAAATGTTTGAATTCCCGATTTCTTCTTGCAGACGTTGACGAATGTTTAAACTTTTGAAATACAACCAAACGTTGACTTTCCTCCTTCAAAACACACACAGCAGAAGAGGAAGTAACCAAGTTTTAACCTTGAATATGAAAACAATTAATTCAATTGAAATCTGTGATTAAGAGGAACGAATGACGCAAATCCACATTCTCAGACGACGAAAAAACAAAATTTAATTTAGATTTTGACTCTGTGTGTCTGCGTATATATCGTATATATATATGTGTGTGTTATGGGTCTGCTCATCATAGATTCCCCGTCTGATTCTGTGATTTTGATCTGACAAGGAAAGAAAGAATTAAAATATTTATCTGTGCCGGTATGTATATATATATATACAATGGCGGTACACAATAATGTATATAGTTCAAAGCTGAAGTCAAATGTGAAATGCACAACTGTGTGTGTATTAATATAAAATCCAAAAATAATTCATCGTCTGTGGCTTCTTCTGCTTATTTCGATTTTTTGTTGTCTTGTTTTCAATGCGAAACAAAATCCTTCATATATGTGCATATATATTATATTATATATTACATATAATATGCTGACATGCAGGTCAAACCCTTGTATAATTTGCTTCTGTTTGTATTGGTGTATTATTTTTGACGTCCTTCCAACTCTTTCCTTCTTATATTATACTTGTGTTCATCTTCATTAAAAAGGCGAGATAAATGTTGAGGTGCTAATACGATTTCAAAACGCATATGCAATTATATAATCTTATACGTATTTATTTTATCAAAATATTTTGCGTCCTCTTACAAATCACATATATTTTATTGACCTCTAAGTTCAACGTATTTTTTATTAAAAGAAATGACAATGTACTATCTATTGGCTTCTCATCTTTTATTACATAGGATATTTTAAAATGTTAACTGTGTACCAGTGAGTGGTACGCAGCCCTTTTTACTGGTACGCAGCCTTTTTTACTGGTACCCAGTCAACTGCCCTTTTTTCAGAAGTCAAACTTGCACAAAGGGCCTTTGATCTTAAGAAAGGGCACTTTGTCAGCAAAAATAAAGAACAAGGACCACATTTTAATATTTTTTCCAAAAGTTTTAGCTCGCTTTGCTCGCTAGTTCATTTTATCGAGTTTATTGTAAATTACTCGAGTCGAGTATACTGAAATCCCACTCCGAAATGTTCAATCGAGGGATTTCAAACGAACGTAGAACTTTGCAGAATGAGTGATGACAAATCTTTCAAACATTTCAAACATTTGTCTTGCCATAAGTTGTCGCAAATACCGCCATTATTGAATGATTTTTGCCAATTAACTTTCAAACAATTACTGAAAATAAATTTCTAAGATTTTCAATGATTCTTTGAATTTCTAACGACTTTGAAGTTTGAAGGAATCTAAGAAATTCCAAATTCTTCAACGAGTAGAAATTTTGTACAACTTAAATGATGTCTATTTAGATTTTCTTCGATTTTTCGAAGACTTCTTCGGACTAGCAAACTTTTTCAGAGGGACTCAGAACTTTCAATCTATATTCCAAAGATATGCCGGCGGTTTCAGGCTTAGCTCGACTGGTTCTCGTAAGATCACTGGTTAAGCGAACCAACCTTTTGCATATTGGATGGGTGTAGTTGCTGAAGAATACTTTTTTGCTTAAAAATAATGAAAAAGAAATATTCAGATGACACTAGTCACGTGCATTAGGCGAAACCGTCGGTCAGCTGCGTATTACATGGCTGTGTGTTGGGAGTGTGGAGGTGAGACGTCGAATGATATGAACGTAAAGAAGAGTGAAGGGGGGTGTCCGCAAATGACTGTATATGCGTTCTTACTTTCAATATATTTGTATCTTCTCATGGAATAGCACTGATGTGTGGTGTTAAAGCCATGCAGCTATAGGATGATTGGAGTCAGGTGGGTATAGTACAGTATGGGTATAGGAGTTTGGGGCTTCGGTTTAACTGTAATACCCACTGTACTTCTTGAGATACCTACCTGGGATTCACATACTATATGCCAAGGTGTACTAAAGACGGAAGAAGTATCCTATGAGATATGGGCATCCCAAATGATCCACATTCCCTCACTAATACGCTCTTGATATATGGCTAAATTGCAATGCAAAGCATCTCTATCTCCATAATTTACATGTCTTTAGCTATCCCATGCTATAGATGTATTTGGAGTGAGCACATATTAATATAGTAATATTACAATTGTCCTCGGAGTCGCAATAGATCAACTGTGGTCTACGCGGTTTGTCTCTTTCATAGAGACAGATCTCCATAATACAATAAAAACAATATTTCAAAAATTCTTGAAATTTTCAAGAATCTTAGAATTTTCAGACTATATTTCAAAGAATATTAGAATTTTTAAGCTTTTTCGTGGACCTTGTAAAGATCATATATTACATCATCTTTAAACTATTGAAAAAGATTGTGAATTAACAAAAGCTATGGTGAAATATTTAGGAAATGTGCACAAAACAAAAAATTCAGTTATTTGTTTCCGGTGCCGTGAACATTTGTGTATTCAGTGTTTTCCTCCAAAGAAAATAAAAAATTCAAGATATTACTATTCCCATATATTTGGCAAACTTGACAACTCTATTGTAGAAAAAAAAGTGTGACTCATTGTTTGTGTTTAAAATGTGAACTTATTGACAGGAATGATTTTATTAATTAAAATTGTAAAAACGAAAGTGAAATATGAATCCCAAAGTCCAAACTGATACCCCGCCATTTGTGAAAACAAAACTCAAAACAACAATACTGATTTTCAAACATTTGTAGGAATGAATAACAGCCAAAAAAAACAAACAAACAAAATTTGGAGGTTCCTCTTTTATGTTACTCAAGTGCACGCCATTTGGTAAATTAGTTGAACATTCTTTCAAAAAGCAAATATTTTGCACATTTTACCATGAAAAATGAATTATTGTGTGTTTAAAATACCATTCGGAGGAATTCTTTTATTAAATTATAAATTTGATTGAAAATGGCTCCAAGAACAAATGGAGTTCCTTGTGAATTCTGCTCAAAAACGTTTGGTTCGAAAAAAGCTCTTAAACTTCATAACTTGAAATCTCACAATTGTCCGGATTGTAATGAAAACCATGAAAGTCTGTCAAAGCATTTAGAAACTAGATGTCCAAAAGCAGGACAAAGTCTTGGACATTTTGGCCCTAAGGCAGGTGAAGTTACTTTGGATTTTTTTCATCTATACAAGTCAGCTCACCGGTCAACCTTGCGAATTTACAGAGCAAAGATTTCCGAATCTCAGAAAACGTTTTCACAGTTATTAGATTATATTCGTGAACCTCTCATTCGTTTAGTGACTGAAAACCTAAAAGCCTACAAATGCATGAATGTCAGCATTAGATTAAAAATTGTTTTTCAGAATGCCATGGATCTGGAAGATACTCCAAAAACTTGGATTAATAGTAAAGGCGCTAACATTCTTGACGCGTCAGAAATTGAAAAATTCATTGATGAACAATATGTTGTTTTACAGACAAGACTGGATAACTTTAATAAATTTGGAAGCGGATATGTCAGAATAAATGTGTATATTCGCTTGATTTCGATGTGTTTGTGCATTCGAACTGCAAAATACAATATAAATGAATGAGAGAGAGAAAAAGGAGAGCTGTTTGTGTGGAGTGGCAAATGACAAACAGTCTGCTCCATGTGTACATGTTTTACATTGCATGTATATACAGCAGTATACAAGTTGAAGAGAGAGAGAGGCAGAGGGGAGGATCGCTCTTCGTGTGGAAAGGCAAATTGGAAGCGGCGCACTCCATACGTATACGTTTCTCACTGTCTGTATACACAACTATATATCAATTGTATAGAGAGAGATAAGGGGAGCCTTTTATACAATTGCAAATGAGCGGACTACTCTGTTCGTATATGTTTTTTCAATGTTTGTATACACAACTACATAATAGTTGAAGGGAGAATGATTGTATGTTTTCCATATTCGAATCCCACAATGTAGTTGTGCACTTATTTTCCTACATAAAATACAAGTTGAAGTGATAATCAGAAATACTGGGGTATATTGAGACTGATATAGACTTGGGTGACATATAAGTAAAAACGGGTGGGATAAATCTACTAAGGGTTATGGACCGCCGGGGGGCTACCTATTTGATTACATGTTATGTACATATCAGAGTGTATAATCTTAAGAAAACTCTAAAATCTTAAGAAATTTCAAGCAAACTATGAAATCTTAAAACATTTCAGGAAATCTTAAGAAATCTCACAAAAACTGTAAAATCATAAGAAATTACAAGAAAACTGCGAGGTGTTGTTTTAAAAAATGTAGACGTAAAAGACATGAGAAACAGCTTACCATTGTATACATTGTCCAGTCTCAGTTTTCCATCGTGTTTTGAATTATGGCAGCACTTTGCAATATTTGTTCCCAAAAATAAAAGGTTGTGTTTGCATACAAAAAACATGTAAAATTGTGATTCCACACAACACATACTCTCACTCTCTCTCCCTTTTTTGCAGTCGCGAACACAGACAGATATGTGCAGAGTGGATGGGTTTACAGCTGCACAAAGGGTTTCCTACCTTTTCTCTCTCTTGATTATTTTCCAGCACTAAATGCACACAAAACACGTATCACGTCAATATACTGCGATTGATATCGAAGCTTTTTTCTATGATTTTCCTGTATTTTATTCACTGAGCAGCGAGCGTCATACGCTTAGCGGGAAGCACCCGCTAAAACATTGTAACTATTGGCATACATTTCTCCATTTTTTATATAAAATAACACTTAAACTGACGTATATTTCAAAACAAGAATGAAGATTGTAGCACAAAAACTCGATAAAGTATAATTTTTTAATATTTAATTAAAATAATTTGAGACTTGACACTTGTATCACTTTTGGCTTTGACACAAATTGTACAAACCGTTCTGGACGCAGACAGAAAGATGCGTATGGAGCGGATGGCTTTCAATTCGCGACTGCACGAAGGGCTCCCCCCTTTCTCTCATTCCAACATGCGAAGGGTGCGCAACACTTTGTAAGGAGTGAGGATTAGAGAGAGATCAAGGGTCTACTTTGACAATGAATCGACGTGCGTTCACACACACACTCGCACGCGACCATTCGTTCCCCCTTTTCATTCCATCTCTATACAAAGTGCTTGCTGACTTTTTTTTTTTTGAACCTGTAAATTCCTAACAATATAAAAGTCTCTATATCCACTTGACATTTATTGAAACATTAAATGTGAGAAATTAACGCATTTGTCATTTACTGCTCATTGTTCATGGACATATGCAAATTTTATGTCTTCATAAATAATCTGAATCCATTGAATAACTTAATGGAAAGCTGTCGGGTTTTCAGGTGTTTTGTACGACAGAAATGAACATTTCAAGTACCTGTTTGTTCTAGTTTCTATAAAATAAAATGATGGGAACAACGTTTCAAGTAACCGTTTTCTCTCATTTGTAAATTAAGTGATGAGAATCAGATTTAGCAAAAAGCATTGGTTCAGTCATATAAATCCATGTATTTTTCAAACATCCTCACCACTCTATTTTTGTCTCTTGCTCGCTTCAAACCTAAAACTGTCCAGCATTTTCAGAGTTATGCAAACGTACATAACCGACGATATTTTTGTAAATTGTCCTCTACATTCAGTCTTTTTTGCAGCCAAGTGCTGTTTCTTTTGACATCAAGTAAAAACTTTGTACAAGTGAATTTAATAGAAATAATTTTGCTCCTTTTATTTGGCGCCAATGGTCTAATTATTTGGATTGTAGAATACGTTTTTTCCTTAACACAGTTCCAGAAATTTGAAAAACAAATGATAGAAGAAATTAGTAAGATCAAAATTTGTCGACTAAAAATACTTGCTTATTTGTAAATCTTGATTTAGCAAAAAATATGGAGATAGAGAACATCACCTTTTCCACCAAATCCAGTGAATTTTGAGATTTCAATGGAAAATTTCCAATCTCCATCTCTCACAGTGAAATCGCTTGACATGTCTACAAAAAGTTTCCCTCCCTCAAAGTTATACAGAAAATCCCATAATATTATTGGGTTACTGCCTGGAAATGGCACAGCAATTCTTTGAGGTGCAGGCAAATTCTCATCTAATTAAAAAATGTTGGGAATTTGAATTCTCCATACAAATGTGTTCAGTTAATCTTGTTCAAAACCTGAAAAATGTGCACACATAAATAAATTAAGTGAAATACAAAATTTTCAAATGATTTCGTTGTTGGAAATTGTGAAAATCTGCAAAAACTGTTTCTTACAAAAAATGACCTTTGAAAATATTGTGAGAAAAAGTTCAAAAGTGTTAGCAATTTGAATTCTCAGGAAATTGTGTAATGGAAACTTGAAAATTCAAAAATATTTCAAAACTCCTCAAATGTAATAAGAAAAAAATAATGAAAACTTTGAAAAGAAAAAACGCCAGTGCAAAGTAAGTTTAAACTCTAATATTTTAGTCAAGCCTTTAAACATACATATTTTGTGAATGCTGAAAAATCAAACTCTGTTAGTTATGGTAATTTACTATTGGTAAATCGCTATTTAAAAAATTCTTTACGTGATATAACCCGAATTTGTTATCTTAAGTTGGAAATTGTGTACCAAGGAATGCCGTTGAGCACTTATACTCCATGATTTCAAATAAAAAAAACTGACGCACAAGCATTTCCCAGGAATTTCCCCAGCCAAATAGTTTCATGTCACATTTAGCTATATGTTTGAACTTTTGCGGAAAAATCATGGAAAAAAATTATACTTTATGACTTCACCATTGAGAAAAAATATTTTACATGATTTCAAATAAAAGAGCGGCAAACACCCACTCATTGCGTAAATTTCTACTCTATGATAGAACAAATTGGGCTGGGCATAAGTATCCTTGAATTCAGGGCGCCAGAACCGAGTCATTATTTAGTCTCACAGGAAAACATTTGGCAAAACTTTACTATGATTTCACCATTGAGCAAATCCCTACGCCGTGATTTCAAATTAAAAGGGCGCCAAACATACCCAACCAACGAGTATAATTATAGCTTTTCCATAGAGTATATTGGGCCACGCATAGATATCCTTGAATTCGTAGCACGAAATTTTGGCGCCAAATCCTTTGTTCTCGATTAAACATTCAAAATTTATTGAAACGCTCTCTGATTGGCCAATAACTCCGCCAACAAGTGTCTACGAGAAGGCAAATTCTCGGAAGCGCATACGCTCGAGAATTGGAGCCTCCCGCAGGAATAGGACGGGACGAAGTTGACGCATAAATTATCCTCCTTTTGTAAATATTTTAGTAATGAACCTGTAAACTTTATGCTTAAAAAGGAATAAAGTACATTTCTTCCCAGCCAAACGTTTACACTTTCAAATTACTGCGCATGAATTTAAAAATCATCTCACATAGTAAATCATTGAATAGTTTCTACTTTATGATTTAGCATAATGATATCTCGTATACATCCTTGACTTAAGACCACCAGAACTTGGGCATCATTTAGTCTCCCAGAAAAAACCATTGAGCATAACTTTACTCTATATACAAGAAATCCATCGCTAAAAACTTTACTCCATGATTTCAAATAAAAGAGCTGCAAATACACTCTCATTGAGTAAATTTCTACTCTATGATACAGTAAATTGGATAGATATCCTTGAAATCATGGCACGAAGTTTTGGCGGCAAATTTTGTTCTCAATTCAACATTCAAAACTTATTGAAACGCTCTCTGATTGGCCAAACGTTCCGCCCACAAGCTCTCTGATTGGTCGATAGCTCCCCCCACAAATGCTCTAATTGGCCCATAGCCCCGCCCACAAGCGCTCTGATTTGTCAATAACTCCGTACACAAGGACTTTCACCCGTAGCTCCGCCTTTTTTGGATTGGGGTCGATATTATAATTGTAGTATGATCGTCTAGTTGAGTAAATCCAAATCATTTGGCAGAGTTTTTCGTTTGTAGCTTTTCCCCATTCTAACCGATACACTGAAAATTGAGAATACCAAACAAAATTCAATATTCAGTGTAAACCCATCAAAAGTTATTGTTGAAGACGATCTAATTAGATTGTGTAATTGATGGCAACAACAATAGCAACACTTCGTATGTATATAAAATTGCACACGGACAAATACAAATAGATAGAATATGTCAATTACCTGGTGTTCTATTGCATCCAAGGTGTATTTCGCACAATTATAAATTATAGCCTTTGTTTTATTAGATACTGATTAAATAATTAGGTAATAATTTGTACAATCACAATGGGTTTTACTGTGAAACGGGTGGGTGACTTTTGGCCGACAGCACAATTGTCAGACACGTCACAGTAAAATTATCAAATTCTTTAATGAATTTTAATTTTAATTAAGATTTTGATCTATTCTAACTTGGAAAACCCTCAAATATTCCTACAATGGAAAAACTTTTCACTTTTATTTCTCTACAGCTGCAGAAATTGACTTTTCCGCCGAGCCTGAAACCGTAAAATGACTTTATTCAGATGGTGTTTCAGCCTCAAAATTTCAAATTGCAATTACATTTTATCTAGTGGGCCGATAATTGTCAAAAATGTACTAAACTAATCCACATTATCTGGTTTTATTGCCTTCCAAACATTTTTTCCTAAACTATTTCCATTGTTGAAATATACACAAAAATGTAAGTGGGTGGTTTTTGGCAGCGGGTGGTTCTTGGCTTCCTTTCCCCTACAGTCCATTTGCATCCAAAGGTCCTCTATGCATTTTGGGTCATCGAGTGAAGTTTTACTTGATTATGCCATAAACGAGTGTACGATATATTCTCAAGTCGCCCTGAAGACAATGCAGAGGACCTTTGGATGCGAATGGACTGTATATATATACGCACACCGTTTTATATTTTAAGTTGGCAAATCCATGCAATATGCAATTCGTATAAGATGTATAGATAAATTGTAATCAAATGCAGCCTAATATGTCTCATATATATACATGTCAAGTTTTCATTCTGTAATCAACATATATATATATATGTGGGTGTATACCTTCCGATTGGTGTTACACATTTCCAATGCCAGTGGCTCTGTATACATTATATATATACCTGCTGGAGCTTGGAACTATATTTTTCTTGCGTCTGATGTATATATATATCGTCTTTCTGCACATGTTCAAAGTTAACTGACTTGCGGAAGCCAAAATGTCATTAGGCATTTGTTCCAAGGCCTTCTATCATGTTCAATTAGTTTATTGTGCTAAATTATATACATACAGACAACTACAAGCCTATATATCGTCGGCTAAGTTCCATAACCGTGTATTATCATTTGGCCCTGGAAGGTGCATACTGCACGTTAGCATATATGCACGCGAACGCACATTCATCTTCAGGGTTCAAATGATAATACACGGTTATGGAACTTAACCGAGCTATATGCAAATACGAGTGTCTCAAAATAATATGTGTCAAGCAAAAAATGTATTTTGTAGATTGTCTGTGTGGTAATGTATAGACTTGTTGAGAGTTCTAATTGTATATATAAGTGATTCTTTATAATACCAAAATCATGCCAAAATGAATTGAGATTGTTGGTGTGGGTTTAAATATTAGGAAATTCCGAGTGCGCGCACATGGCACTTTTGATTTATATTGCGATTTGCAATTTGGATATTCAAATCGAATGACCAAAAGACAAAGAGAGTCATATCATGATGAGTTTTGATCCTGATAAAATAAAGCCATAAGGAAACAGGAGCAAAAATCTCTTCACAAAAGAAGTCGAAAACATAAATATAGACGAGGAAATTGCAGTTTTTTTGCGTGTGGAATTATTATGCGATTGAAAGTTCAAACATGCAGACGACGGCAGGGGTGAAATTGTGCCGGAACGGTCCGGAACGCAGTTCCGGTACTTTCTTCAAAGCCGGAACGCCGTACCGGCACTTCTTTTGACTAATTTCTCTCACGGCCGCGTAATTTGTAAGTGTGAGTACATAAATGAGCCTTGTGTGGTCTTTGTCTGTAATATGCGGGGCTCGTAAGTTTGGTTGAGCGGTAGATGTGTCAAATAAAGTTTTTATTTCCCTCTCCCATTTTTCTATGTATGTCTATACTATTGTGGGCTGAGGCCGCTGGGACTCCAAGCAACACACGAAGTACCTATGCATATACTATGTACGTAGGTACTTGGAACTAGAAGGATAATACCTTATTTGTAGAGTACATCCCTCTATATACATACGTAGAAGAATGAATAGACTATACATGTATATACCTATGTAGTCTCAGACAGTCGACGTTTACATACTATAGTTTATGCTTTTGTTCTGTAGCGTAAAGAGTGATATGAATAAATTTAACATTTTCTCAAGCATCGACTCGACCCAGAAACGGCCAAACTGACGGAAAAGGTTAAATGGCGATGAATTGCCCCATAATTACGATACGAATTTCTTGTTGTTTGGTTGGACTTTGGGAACGTCCGTAAAATAAGTCACCCCTTGTCTCAAAAAATTTGTACACCCCGCTCCTGGTTTGATTTCTGCTTCCCCTTATCTTTTGCCTGTCCTTGTAATATACCATCAAAGGCCCAGACTCTGTCACAGGTCACATTTTGTCACAAAAAGTTGAACACCCCCATAGCCGCAAATACGGGATAGCTGGAGGTTGCCCATGACCATGACCGGGCACCTCTGAGGTCGGATTTATGGCGGGATTTGGACAAAAAGGCCTGGCTCTGGTATAGTTTTTTATTATCAATGAAAACCAGTAAAATACTGAATTTTTAGCCAAAGCACCCTCAAATACAGTAATTTTATTTTGCTACGCTCGTGCCGTATATTTTTTTACAATTTACAGAAATCTTTTCATTTTTGCAGTAAAAAATACGAATTTTTTCGAAGTTTACAGTAAATAGAACGTGAATTTTTGTCATATGACACGAGATAAAACGAAATTTTTGGAAGAAAAGGCCGGGCTTTGTTACCCGCGACCACCTCAAAAATATGAAGTTGT